>CATKUP010000580.1:0-120000 GCA_949786385.1 Onychomys leucogaster
CTGTGTCTTCCTACAAGCGAGACTTCATTTCAAGTAAACGCAGTCACTTTTCAGCTCAAACGAAGCTATAATGTACACAAAGCTCACACGTTTCTCGCTCTTAACTGAAACGCACTGGATGTTAGAGGGCCTGTGGTTTGTATCAGTTTCAGAAGCAGAGTTGAACTAGATATGGTCCGTGTGTGTAGGAAACACAGTTCTTTTGTTCTGAGCACTCTCACGTTTCCCGCCTTATTAGAGACTCTAGAAAGCAAGAGCGTGCTTCTTGCTCTAAAGCAGAGTGTGTTTCATGGATGAGAACTGTGCTGTGTGTTTCCCTTCAGAAACGGAGTTAAATGCCAGGCTCTGTGTCTTCCTACAAGCGAGACTTCGTTTCAAGTAAACGCAGTCACTTTTCAGCTCAAACGAAGCTATATTGTACACGAAGCTCACACGTTTCTCGCTCTTAACTGAAACGCACTGGATGTTAGATGCCCTGTGGTTTGTATCAGTTTCAGAAGCAGAGTTGAACTAGATATGGTCCGTGTGTGTAGGAAACACAGTTCTTTTGTTCTGAGCACTCTCACGTTTCCCGCCTTATTAGAGATTCTAGAAAGCAAGAGCGTGCTTCTTGCTCTAAAGCAGAGTGTGTTTCATGGATGAGAACTGTACTGTGTGTTTCCCTTCAGAAACGGAGTTAAATGCCAGGCTCTGTGTCTTCCTAAAAACGAGACTTCGTTTCAGGTAAACGTAGTCACTTTTCAGCTCAAACGAAGCTATATTGTACACGAAGCTCACACGTTTCTCGCTCTTAAGTGAAACGCACTGGATGTTAGAGGCCCTGTGGTTTGTATCAGTTTCAGAAGCAGAGTTGAACTCGATATGGTCCGTGTGTGTAGGAAACACAGTTCTTTTGTTCTGAGCACTCTCAGGTTTCCCGACTTATTAGAGACTCTAGAAAGCAAGAGCGTGCTTCTTGCTCTAAAGCAGAGTGTGTTTCATGGATGAGAACTGTGCTGTGTGTTTCCCTTCAGAAACGGAGTTAAATGCCAGGCTCTGTGTCTTCCTACAAGCGAGACTTCGTTTCAGGTAAACGCAGTCACTTTTCAGCTCAAACGAAGCTATATTGTACAGGAAGCTCACACGTTTCTCGCTCTTAACTGAAACGCACTGGATGTTAGAGGGCCTGTGGTTTGTATCAGTTTCAGAAGCAGAGTTGAACTAGATATGGTCCGTGTGTGTAGGAAACACAGTTCTTTTGTTCTGAGCACTCTCACGTTTCCCGCCTTATTAGAGATTCTAGAAAGCAAGAGCGTGCTTCTTGCTCTAAAGCAGAGTGTGTTTCATGGATGAGAACTGTGCTGTGTGTTTCCCTTCAGAAACGGAGTTAAATGCCAGGCTCTGTGTCTTCCTACAAGCGAGACTTCGTTTAAGGTAAACGCAGTCACTTTTCAGCTCAAACGAAGCTATATTGTACACGAAACTCCCACGTTTCTCGCTCTTAACTGAAACGCACTGGATGTTAGAGGGCCTGTGGTTTGTATCAGTTTCAGAAGCAGAGTTGAACTAGATATGGTCCGTGTGTGTAGGAAACACAGTTCTTTTGTTCTGAGCACTCTCAAATTTACCGCCTTATTAGAGACTCTAGAAAGCAAGAGCGTGCTTCTTCCTCTAAAGCAGAGTGTGTTTCATGGATGAGAACTGTGCTGTGTGTTTCCCTTCAGAAACGGAGTTAAATGCTAGGCTCTGTGTCTTCCTACAAGCGAGACTTCGTTTCAGGTAAACGCTCACTTTTCAGCTCAAACGAAGCTATATTGTACACGAAGCTCACACGTTTCTCGCTCTTAACTGAAACGCACTGGATGTTAGAGGCCCTGTGGTTTGTATCAGTTTCAGAAGCAGAGTTGAACTAGATATGGTCCGTGTGTGTAAGAAACACAGTTCTTTTGTTCTGAGCACTCTCACGTTTCCCGCCTTATTAGAGACTCTAGAAAGCAAGAGCGTGCTTCTTGCTCTAAAGCAGAGTGTGTTTCATGGATGAGAACTGTGCTGTGTGTTTCCCTTCAGAAACGGAGTTAAATGCCAGGCACTGTGTCTTCCTACAAGCGAGACTTCGTTTAAGGTAAACGCAGTCACTTTTCAGCTCAAATGAAGCTATATTGTACACGAAGCTCACACGTTTCTCGCTCTTAACTGAAACACACTGGATGTTAGAAGGCCTGTGGTTTGTATCAGTTTCAGAAGCAGAGTTGAACTCGATATGGTCCGTGTGTGTAGGAAACACAGTTCTTTTGTTCTGAGCACTCTCACGTTTCCCGCCTTATTAGAGATTCTAGAAAGCAAGAGCGTGCTTCTTGCTCTAAAGCAGAGTGGGTTTCATGGATGAGAACTGTGCTGTGTGTTTCCCTTCAGAAACGGAGTTAAATGCCAGGCTCTGTGTCTTCCTACAAGCGAGACTTCGTTTACAGGTAAACGCAGTCACTTTTCAGCTCAAACGAAGCTATATTGTACACGAAGCTCCCACGTTTCTCTCTCGTAACTGAAACGCACTGGATGTTAGAGGGCCTGTGGTTTGTATCAGTTTCAGAAGCAGAGTTGAACTAGATATGGTCCGTGTGTGTAGGAAACACAGTTCTTTTGTTCTGAGCACTCTCACGTTTCCCGCCTTATTAGAGACTCTAGAAAGCAAGAGCGTGCTTCTTGCTCTAAAGCAGAGTGTGTTTCATGGATGAGAACTGTGCTGTGTGTTTCCCTTCAGAAACGGAGTTAAATGCCAGGCACTGTGTCTTCCAACAAGCGAGACTTCGTTTAAGGTAAACGCAGTCACTTTTCAGCTCAAACGAAGCTATATTGTACACGAAGCTCACACGTTTCTCGCTCTTAACTGAAACACACTGGATGTTAGAGGGCCTGTGGTTTGTATCAGTTTCAGAAGCAGAGTTGAACTCGATATGGTCCGTGTGTGTAGGAAACACAGTTCTTTTGTTCTGAGCACTCTCACGTTTCCCGCCTTATTAGAGATTCTAGAAAGCAAGAGCGTGCTTCTTGCTCTAAAGCAGAGTGGGTTTCATGGATGAGAACTGTGCTGTGTGTTTCCCTTCAGAAACGGAGTTAAATGCCAGGCTCTGTGTCTTCCTACAAGCGAGACTTCGTTTACAGGTAAACGCAGTCACTTTTCAGCTCAAACGAAGCTATATTGTACACGAAGCTCCCACGTTTCTCTCTCGTAACTGAAACGCACTGGATGTTAGAGGGCCTGTGGTTTGTATCAGTTTCAGAAGCAGAGTTGAACTAGATATGGTCCGTGTGTGTAGGAAACACAGTTCTTTTGTTCTGAGCACTCTCACGTTTCCCGCCTTATTAGAGACTCTAGAAAGCAAGAGCGTGCTTCTTGCTCTAAAGCAGAGTGTTTCATGGATGAGAACTGTGCTGTGTGTTTTCCTTCCGAATCGGTGTTAAATGCCAGGCTCTGTGTCTTCCTACAAGCGAGACTTCGTTTCAGGTAAACGCAGTCACTTTTCAGCTCAAACGAAGCTATATTTTACACGAAGCTCACACGTTTCTCGCTCTTAACTGAAACGCACTGGATGTTAGAGGGCCTGTGGTTTGTGTCAGTTTCAGAAGCAGAGTTGAACTAGATATGGTCCGTGTGTGTAGGAAACACAGTTCTTTTGTTCTGAGCACTCTCACATTTCCCGCCTTATTAGAGACTCTAGAAAGCAAGAGCGTGCTTCTTGCTCTAAACAGAGTGTGTTTCATGGATGAGAACTGTGCTGTGTGTTTCCCTTCAGAAACGGAGTTAAATGCCAGGCTCTGTGTCTTCCTACAAGCGAGACTTCGTTTCAGGTAAACGCAGTCACTTTTCAGCTCAAACGAAGCTATATTGTACACGAAGCTCCCACGTTTCTCGCTCTTAACTGAAACGCACTGGATGTTAGAGGGCCTGTGGTTTGTATCAGTTTCAGAAGCAGAGTTGAACTAGATATGGTCCGTGTGTGTAGGAAACACAGTTCTTTTGTTCTGAGCACTCTCACGTTTCCCACCTTATTAGAGACTCTAGAAAGAAAGAGCGTGCTTCTTGCTCTAAAGCAGAGTGTGTTTCATGGATGAGAACTGTGCTGTGTGCTTCCCTTCAGAAACGGAGTTAAATGCCAGGCTCTGTGTCTTCCTACAAGCGAGACTTCGTTTCAATTAAACGCAGTCACTTTTCAGCTCAAACGAAGCTATATTGTACACGAAGCTCACACGTTTCTCGCTCTTAACTGAAACGCACTGGATGTTATAGGCCCTGTGGTTTGTATCAGTTTCAGAAGCAGAGTTGAACTAGATATTGTCCGTGTGTGTAGGAAACACAGTTCTTTTGTTCTGAGCACTCTCAGGTTTCCCGCCTTATTAGAGACTCTAGAAAGCAAGAGCGTGCTTCTTGCTCTAAAGCAGAGTGTGTTTCATGGATGAGAACTGTGCTGTGTGTTTCCCATCAGAAACGGAGTTAAATGCCAGGCTCTGTGTCTTCCTACAAGCGAGACTTCGTTTAAGGTAAACGCAGTCACTTTTCAGCTCAAACGAAGCTATATTGTACACGAAGCTCACACGTTTCTCGCTCTTAACTGAAACGCACTGGATGATAGAGGGCCTGAGGTTTCTATCAGTTTCAGAAGCAGAGTTGAACTCGATATGGTCCGTGTGTGTAGGAAACACAGTTCTTTTGTTCTGAGCACTCTCACGTTTCCCGCCTTATTAGAGATTCTAGAAAGCAAGAGCGTGCTTCTTGCTCTAAAGCAGAGTGTGTTTCATGGATGAGAACTGTGCTGTGTGTTTCCCTTCAGAAACGGAGTTAAATGCCAGGCTCTGTGTCTTCCTACAAGCGAGACTTCGTTTACAGGTAAACGCAGTCACTTTTCAGCTCAAACGAAGCTATATTGTACACGAAGCTCCCACGTTTCTCTCTCGTAACTGAAACGCACTGGATGTTAGAGGGCCTGTGGTTTGTATCAGTTTCAGAAGCAGAGTTGAACTAGATATGGTCCGTGTGTGTAGGAAACACAGTTCTTTTGTTCTGAGCACTCTCACGTTTCCCGCCTTATTAGAGACTCTAGAAAGCAAGAGCGTGCTTCTTGCTCTAAAGCAGAGTGTGTTTCATGGATGAGAACTGTGCTGTGTGTTTCCCTTCAGAAACGGAGTTAAATGCCAGGCACTGTGTCTTCCTACAAGCGAGACTTCGTTTAAGGTAAACGCAGTCACTTTTCAGCTCAAACGAAGCTATATTGTACACGAAGCACACACGTTTCTCGCTCTTAACTGAAACGCACTGGATGTTAGAGGGCCTGTGGTTTGTATCAGTTTCAGAAGCAGAGTTGAACTCGATATGGTCCGTGTGTGTAGGAAACACAGTTCTTTTGTTCTGAGCTCTCTCACGTTTCCCGCCTTATTAGAGATTCTAGAAAGCAAGAGCGTGCTTCTTGCTCTAAAGCAGAGTGTGTTTCATGGTTGAGAACTGTGCTGTGTGTTTCCCTTCAGAAACGGAGTTAAATGCCAGGCTCTGTGTCTTCCTACAAGCGAGACTTCGTTTCAGGTAAACGTAGTCACTTTTCAGCTCAAACGAAGCTATATTGTACACGAAGCTCACACGTTTCTCGCTCTTAAGTGAAACGCACTGGATGTTAGAGGCCCTGTGGTTTGTATCAGTTTCAGAAGCAGAGTTGAACTAGATATGGTCCGTGTGTGTAGGAAACACAGTTCTTTTGTTCTGAGCACTCTCAGGTTTCCTGCCTTATTAGAGACTCTAGAAAGTAAGAGCGTGCTTCTTGCTCTAAAGCAGAGTGTGTTTCATGGATGAGAACTGTGCTGTGTGTTTCCCTTCAGAAACGGAGTTAAATGCCAGGCTCTGTGTCTTCCTACAAGCGAGACTTCGTTTAAGGTAAACGCAGTCACTTTTCAGCTCAAACGAAGCTATATTGTACACGAAGCTCACACGTTTCTCGCTCTTAACTGAAACGCACTGGATGTTAGAGGGCCTGTGGTTTGTATCAGTTTCAGAAGCAGAGTTGAACTCGATATGGTCCGTGTGTGTAGGAAACACAGTTCTTTTGTTCTGAGCACTCTCACGTTTCCCGCCTTATTAGAGATTCTAGAAAGCAAGAGCGTGCTTCTTGCTCTAAAGCAGAGTGGGTTTCATGGATGAGAACTGTGCTGTGTGTTTCCCTTCAGAAACGGAGTTAAATGCCAGGCTCTGTGTCTTCCTACAAGCGAGACTTCGTTTACAGGTAAACGCAGTCACTTTTCAGCTCAAACGAAGCTATATTGTACACGAAGCTCCCACGTTTCTCTCTCGTAACTGAAACGCACTGGATGTTAGAGGGCCTGTGGTTTGTATCAGTTTCAGAAGCAGAGTTGAACTAGATATGGTCCGTGTGTGTAGGAAACACAGTTCTTTTGTTCTGAGCACTCTCACGTTTCCCGCCTTATTAGAGACTCTAGAAAGCAAGAGCGTGCTTCTTGCTCTAAACAGAGTGTGTTTCATGGATGAGAACTGTGCTGTGTGTTTCCCTTCAGAAACGGAGTTAAATGCCAGGCTCTGTGTCTTCCTACAAGTGAGACTTCGTTTCAGGTAAACGCAGTCACTTTTCAGCTCAAACGAAGCTATATTGTACACGAAGCTCACACGTTTCTCGCTCTTAACTGAAACGCACTGGATGTTAGAGGGCCTGTGGTTTGTATCAGTTTCAGAAGCAGAGTTGAACTAGATATGGTCCGTGTGTGTAGGAAACACAGTTCTTTTGTTCTGAGCACTCTCACGTTTCCCGCCTTATTAGAGACTCTAGAAAGCAAGAGCGTGCTTCTTGCTCTAAAGCAGAGTGTGTTAAATGGATGAGAACTGTGCTGTGTGTTTCCCTTCAGAAACGGAGTTAAATGCCAGGCTCTGTGTCTTCCTACAAGCGAGACTTCGTTTCAATTAAACGCAGTCACTTTTCAGCTCAAACGAAGCTATATTGTACACGAAGCTCACACGTTTCTCGCTCTTAACTGAAACGCACTGGATGTTAGAGGCCCTGTGGTTTGTATCAGTTTCAGAAGCAGAGTTGAACTAGATATGGTCCGTGTGTGTAGGAAACACAGTTCTTTTGTTCTGAGCACTCTCAGGTTTCCCGCCTTATTAGAGACTCTAGAAAGCAAGAGCGTGCTTCTTGCTCTAAAGCAGAGTGTGTTTCATGGATGAGAACTGTGCTGTGTGTTTCCCATCAGAAACGGAGTTAAATGCCAGGCTCTGTGTCTTCCTACAAGAGAGACTTCTTTTACAGGTAAACGCAGTCACTTTTCAGCTCAAACGAAGCTATATTGTACACGAAGCTCCCACGTTTCTCTCTCGTAACTGAAACGCACTGGATGTTAGAGGGCCTGTGGTTTGTATCAGTTTCAGAAGCAGAGTTGAACTAGATATGGTCCGTGTGTGTAGGAAACACAGTTCTTTTGTTCTGAGCACTCTCACGTTTCCCGCCTTATTAGACTCTAGAAAGCAAGAGGGTGCTTCTTGCTCTAAAGCAGAGTGTGTTTCATGGATGAGAACTGTGCTGTGTGTTTCCCTTCCGAATCGGTGTTAAATGCCAGGCTCTGTGTCTTCCTACATGCGAGACTTCGTTTAAGGTAAACGCAGTCACTTTTCAGCTCAAAGGAAGCTATATTGTACACGAAGCTCACACGTTTCTCGCTCTTAACTGAAACGCACTGGATGTTAGAGGGCCTGTGGTTTGTATCAGTTTCAGAAGCAGAGTTGAACTAGATATGGTCCGTGTGTGTAGGAAACACAGTTCTTTTGTTCTGAGCACTCTCACGTTTCCCGCCTTATTAGAGACTCTAGAAAGCAAGAGCGTGCTTCTTCCTCTAAAGCAGAGTGTGTTTCATGGATGAGAACTGTGCTGTGTGTTTCCCTTCAGAAACGGAGTTAAATGCCAGGCTCTGTGTCTTCCTACAAGCGAGACTTGGTTTCAGGTAAACGCAGTCACTTTTCAGCTCAAACGAAGCTATATTGTACACGAAGCTCACACGTTTCTCGCTCTTAACTGAAACGCACTGGATGTTAGAGGCCCTGTGGTTTGTATCAGTTTCAGAAGCAGAGTTGAACTAGATATGGGCCGTGTGTGTAGGAAACACAGTTCTTTTGTTCTGAGCACTCTCACTTTTCCCGCCTTATTAGAGACTCTAGAAAGCAAGAGCGTGCTTCTTGCTCTAAAGCAGAGTGTGTTTCATGGATGAGAACTGTGCTGTGTGTTTCCCTTCAGAAACGGAGTTAAATGCCAGGCACTGTGTCTTCCTACAAGCGAGACTTCGTTTAAGGTAAACGCAGTCACTTTTCAGCTCAAACGAAGCTATATTGTACACGAAGCTCACACGTTTCTTGCTCTTAACTGAAACACACTGGATGTTAGAGGGCCTGTGGTTTGTATCAGTTTCAGAAGCAGAGTTGAACTCGATATGGTCCGTGTGTGTAGGAAACACAGTTCTTTTGTTCTGAGCTCTCTCACGTTTCCCGCCTTATTAGAGATTCTAGAAAGCAAGAGCGTGCTTCTTGCTCTAAAGCAGAGTGTGTTTCATGGATGAGAACTGTGCTGTGTGTTTCCCTTCAGAAACGGAGTTAAATGCCAGGCTCTGTGTCTTCCTACAAGCGAGACTTCGTTTCAGGTAAACGCAGTCACTTTTCAGCTCAAACGAAGCTATATTGTACACGAAGCTCACACGTTTCTCGCTCTTAACTGAAACGCACTGGATGTTAGAGGGCCTGTGGTTTGTATCAGTTTCAGAAGCAGAGTTGAACTAGATATGGTCCGTGTGTGTAGGAAACACAATTCTTTTGTTCTGAGCACTCTCACGTTTCCCGCCTTATTAGAGACTCTAGAAAGCAAGAGGGTGCTTCTTGCTCTAAAGCAGAGTGTGTTTCATGGATGAGAACTGTGCTGTGTGTTTCCCTTCCGAATCGGTGTTAAATGCCAGGCTCTGTGTCTTCCTACAAGCGAGACTTCGTTTCAGGTAAACGCAGTCACTTTTCAGCTCAAAAGAAGCTATATTGTACACGAAGCTCACACGTTTCTCGCTCTTAAGTGAAACACACTGGATGTTAGAGGCCCTGTGGTTTGTATCAGTTTCAGAAGCAGAGTTGAACTAGATATGGTCCGTGTGTGTAGGAAACACAGTTCTTTTGTTCTGAGCACTCTCACGTTTCCCGCCTTATTAGAGACTCTAGAAAGCAAGAGCGTGCTTCTTGCTCTAAAGCAGAGTGTGTTTCATGGATGAGAACTGTGCTGTGTGTTTCCCTTCAGAAACGGAGTTAAATGCCAGGCTCTTTGTCTTCCTACAAGCGAGACTTCGTTTCAGGTAAACGCAGTCACTTTTCAGCTCAAACGAAGCTATATTGTACACGAAGCTCACACGTTTCTCGCTCTTAACTGAAACGCACTGGATGTTAGAGGGCCTGTGGTTTGTATCAGTTTCAGAAGCAGAGTTGAACTAGATATGGTCCGTGTGTGTAGGAAACACAGTTCTTTTGTTCTGAGCACTCTCACGTTTCCCGCCTTATTAGAGACTCTAGAAAGCAAGAGCGTGCTTCTTGCTCTAAAGCAGAGTGTGTTTCATGGATGAGAACTGTGCTGTGTGTTTCCCTTCAGAAACGGAGTTAAATGCCAGGCTCTGTGTCTTCCTACAAGCGAGACTTCGTTTCAGGTAAACGCAGTCACTTTTCAGCTCAAACGAAGCTATATTGTACACGAAGCTCACACGTTTCTCGCTCTTAACTGAAACGCACTGGATGTTAGAGGGCCTGTGGTTTGTATCAGTTTCAGAAGCAGAGTTGAACTAGATATGGTCCGTGTGTGTAGGAAACACAGTTCTTTTGTTCTGAGCACTCTCACGTTTCCCGCCTTATTAGAGACTCTAGAAAGCAAGAGCGTGCTTCTTGCTCTAAAGCAGAGTGTGTTTCGTGAATGAGAACTGTGCTGTGTGTTTCCCTTCAGAAACGGAGTTAAATGCCAGGCTCTGTGTCTTCCTACAAGCGAGACTTCGTTTCAGGTAAACGCAGTCACTTTTCAGCTCAAACGAAGCTATATTGTACACGAAGCTCACACGTTTCTCGCTCTTAACTGAAACGCACTGGATGTTAGAGGGCCTGTGGTTTGTATCAGTTTCAGAAGCAGAGTTGAACTAGATATGGTCCGTGTGTGTAGGAAACACAGTTCTTTTGTTCTGAGCACTCTCACGTTTCCCGCCTTATTAGAGACTCTAGAAAGCAAGAGCGTGCTTCTTGCTCTAAAGCAGAGTGTGTTTCATGGATGAGAACTGTGCTGTGTGTTTCCCTTCAGAAACGGAGTTAAATGCCAGGCTCTGTCTTCCTACAAGCGAGACTTCGTTTCAGGTAAACGCAGTCACTTTTCAGCTCAAACGAAGCTATATTGTACACGAAGCTCACACGTTTCTCGCTCTTAACTGAAACGCACTGGATGTTAGAGGGCCTGTGGTTTGTATCAGTTTCAGAAGCAGAGTTGAACTAGATATGGTCCGTGTGTGTAGGAAACACAGTTCTTTTGTTCTGAGCACTCTCACGTTTCCCGCCTTATTAGAGACTCTAGAAAGCAAGAGCGTGCTTCTTGCTCTAAAGCAGAGTGTGTTTCATGGATGAGAACTGTGCTGTGTGTTTCCCTTCAGAAACGGAGTTAAATGCCAGGCTCTGTGTCTTCCTACAAGCGAGACTTCGTTTCAGGTAAACGCAGTCACTTTTCAGCTCAAACGAAGCTATATTGTACACGAAGCTCACACGTTTCTCGCTCTTAACTGAAACGCACTGGATGTTAGAGGGCCTGTGGTTTGTATCAGTTTCAGAAGCAGAGTTGAACTAGATATGGTCCGTGTGTGTAGGAAACACAGTTCTTTTGTTCTGAGCACTCTCACGTTTCCCGCCTTATTAGAGACTCTAGAAAGCAAGAGCGTGCTTCTTGCTCTAAAGCAGAGTGTGTTTCATGGATGAGAACTGTGCTGTGTGTTTCCCTTCAGAAACGGAGTTAAATGCCAGGCTCTGTCTTCCTACAAGCGAGACTTCGTTTCAGGTAAACGCAGTCACTTTTCAGCTCAAACGAAGCTATATTGTACACGAAGCTCACACGTTTCTCGCTCTTAACTGAAACGCACTGGATGTTAGAGGGCCTGTGGTTTGTATCAGTTTCAGAAGCAGAGTTGAGCTAGATATGGTCCGTGTGTGTAGGAAACACAGTTCTTTTGTTCTGAGCACTCTCACGTTTCCCGCCTTATTAGAGACTCTAGAAAGCAAGAGCGTGCTTCTTGCTCTAAAGCAGAGTGTGTTTCATGGATGAGAACTGTGCTGTGTGTTTCCCTTCAGAAACGGAGTTAAATGCCAGGCTCTGTGTCTTCCTACAAGCGAGACTTCGTTTCAGGTAAACGCAGTCACTTTTCAGCTCAAACGAAGCTATATTGTACACGAAGCTCACACGTTTCTCGCTCTTAACTGAAACGCACTGGATGTTAGAGGGCCTGTGGTTTGTATCAGTTTCAGAAGCAGAGTTGAACTAGATATGGTCCGTGTGTGTAGGAAACACAGTTCTTTTGTTCTGAGCACTCTCACGTTTCCCGCCTTATTAGAGACTCTAGAAAGCAAGAGCGTGCTTCTTGCTCTAAAGCAGAGTGTGTTTCATGGATGAGAACTGTGCTGTGTGTTTCCCTTCAGAAACGGAGTTAAATGCCAGGCTCTGTGTCTTCCTACAAGCGAGACTTCGTTTCAGGTAAACGCAGTCACTTTTCAGCTCAAACGAAGCTATATTGTACACGAAGCTCACACGTTTCTCGCTCTTAACTGAAACGCACTGGATGTTAGAGGGCCTGTGGTTTGTATCAGTTTCAGAAGCAGAGTTGAACTAGATATGGTCCGTGTGTGTAGGAAACACAGTTCTTTTGTTCTGAGCACTCTCACGTTTCCCGCCTTATTAGAGACTCTAGAAAGCAAGAGCGTGCTTCTTGCTCTAAAGCAGAGTGTGTTTCGTGGATGAGAACTGTGCTGTGTGTTTCCCTTCAGAAACGGAGTTAAATGCCAGGCTCTGTGTCTTCCTACAACCGAGACTTCGTTTCAGGTAAACGCAGTCACTTTTCAGCTCAAACGAAGCTATATTGTACACGAAGCTCACACGTTTCTCGCTCTTAACTGAAACGCACTGGATGTTAGAGGGCCTGTGGTTTGTATCAGTTTCAGAAGCAGAGTTGAACTAGATATGGTCCGTGTGTGTAGGAAACACAGTTCTTTTGTTCTGAGCACTCTCACGTTTCCCGCCTTATTAGAGACTCTAGAAAGCAAGAGCGTGCTTCTTGCTCTAAAGCAGAGTGTGTTTCATGGATGAGAACTGTGCTGTGTGTTTCCCTTCAGAAACGGAGTTAAATGCCAGGCTCTGTGTCTTCCTACAAGCGAGACTTCGTTTCAGGTAAACGCAGTCACTTTTCAGCTCAAACGAAGCTATATTGTACACGAAGCTCACACGTTTCTCGCTCTTAACTGAAACGCACTGGATGTTAGAGGGCCTGTGGTTTGTATCAGTTTCAGAAGCAGAGTTGAACTAGATATGGTCCGTGTGTGTAGGAAACACAGTTCTTTTGTTCTGAGCACTCTCATGTTTCCCGCCTTATTAGAGACTCTAGAAAGCAAGAGCGTGCTTCTTGCTCTAAAGCAGAGTGTGTTTCATGGATGAGAACTGTGCTGTGTGTTTCCCTTCAGAAACGGAGTTAAATGCCAGGCTCTGTGTCTTCCTACAAGCGAGACTTCGTTTCAGGTAAACGCAGTCACTTTTCAGCTCAAACGAAGCTATATTGTACACGAAGCTCACACGTTTCTCGCTCTTAACTGAAACGCACTGGATGTTAGAGGGCCTGTGCTTTGTATCAGTTTCAGAAGCAGAGTTGAACTAGATATGGTCCGTGTGTGTAGGAAACACAGTTCTTTTGTTCTGAGCACTCTCACGTTTCCCGCCTTATTAGAGACTCTAGAAAGCAAGAGCGTGCTTCTTGCTCTAAAGCAGAGTGTGTTTCATGGATGAGAACTGTGCTGTGTGTTTCCCTTCAGAAACGGAGTTAAATGCCAGGCTCTGTGTCTTCCTACAAGCGAGACTTCGTTTCAGGTAAACGCAGTCACTTTTCAGCTCAAAGGATGCTATATTGTACACGAAGCTCACACGTTTCTCGCTCTTAACTGAAACGCACTGGATGTTAGAGGGCCTGTGGTTTGTATCAGTTTCAGAAGCAGAGTTGAACTAGATATGGTCCGTGTGTGTAGGAAACACAGTTCTTTTGTTCTGAGCACTCTCACGTTTCCCGCCTTATTAGAGACTCTAGAAAGCAAGAGCGTGCTTCTTGCTCTAAAGCAGAGTGTGTTTCATGGATGAGAACTGTGCTGTGTGTTTCCCTTCAGAAACGGAGTTAAATGCCAGGCTCTGTGTCTTCCTACAAGCGAGACTTCGTTTCAGGTAAACGCAGTCACTTTTCAGCTCAAACGAAGCTATATTGTACACGAAGCTCACACGTTTCTCGCTCTTAACTGAAACGCACTGGATGTTAGAGGGCCTGTGGTTTGTATCAGTTTCAGAAGCAGAGTTGAACTAGATATGGTCCGTGTGTGTAGGAAACACAGTTCTTTTGTTCTGAGCACTCTCACGTTTCCCGCCTTATTAGAGACTCTAGAAAGCAAGAGCGTGCTTCTTGCTCTAAAGCAGAGTGTGTTTCATGGATGAGAACTGTGCTGTGTGTTTCCCTTCAGAAACGGAGTTAAATGCCAGGCTCTGTGTCTTCCTACAAGCGAGACTTCGTTTCAGGTAAACGCAGTCACTTTTCAGCTCAAAGGATGCTATATTGTACACGAAGCTCACACGTTTCTCGCTCTTAACTGAAACGCACTGGATGTTAGAGGGCCTGTGGTTTGTATCAGTTTCAGAAGCAGAGTTGAACTAGATATGGTCCGTGTGTGTAGGAAACACAGTTCTTTTGTTCTGAGCACTCTCACGTTTCCCGCCTTATTAGAGACTCTAGAAAGCAAGAGCGTGCTTCTTGCTCTAAAGCAGAGTGTGTTTCATGGATGAGAACTGTGCTGTGTGTTTCCCTTCAGAAACGGAGTTAAATGCCAGGCTCTGTGTCTTCCTACAAACGAGACTTCGTTTCAGGTAAACGCAGTCACTTTTCAGCTCAAACGAAGCTATATTGTACACGAAGCTCACACGTTTCTCGCTCTTAACTGAAACGCACTGGATGTTAGAGGGCCTGTGGTTTGTATCAGTTTCAGAAGCAGAGTTGAACTAGATATGGTCCGTGTGTGTAGGAAACACAGTTCTTTTGTTCTGAGCACTCTCATGTTTCCCGCCTTATTAGAGACTCTAGAAAGCAAGAGCGTGCTTCTTGCTCTAAAGCAGAGTGTGTTTCATGGATGAGAACTGTGCTGTGTGTTTCCCTTCAGAAACGGAGTTAAATGCCAGGCTCTGTGTCTTCCTACAAGCGAGACTTCGTTTCAGGTAAACGCAGTCACTTTTCAGCTCAAACGATGCTATATTATACACGAAGCTCACACGTTTCTCGCTCTTAACTGAAACGCACTGGATGTTAGAGGCCCTGTGGTTTGTATCAGTTTCAGAAGCAGAGTTGAACTAGATATGGTCCGTGTGTGTAGGAAACACAGTTCTTTTGTTCTGAGCACTCTCACGTTTCCCGCCTTATTAGAGACTCTAGAAAGCAAGAGCGTGCTTCTTGCTCTAAAGCAGAGTGTGTTTCATGGATGAGAACTGTGCTGTGTGTTTCCCTTCAGAAACGGAGTTAAATGCCAGGCTCTGTGTCTTCCTACAAGCGAGACTTCGTTTCAGGTAAACGCAGTCACTTTTCAGCTCAAACGAAGCTATATTGTACACGAAGCTCACACGTTTCTCGCTCTTAACTGAAACGCACTGGATGTTAGAGGGCCTGTGGTTTGTATCAGTTTCAGAAGCAGAGTTGAACTAGATATGGTCCGTGTGTGTAGGAAACACAGTTCTTTTGTTCTGAGCACTCTCACGTTTCCCGCCTTATTAGAGACTCTAGAAAGCAAGAGCGTGCTTCTTGCTCTAAAGCAGAGTGTGTTTCATGGATGAGAACTGTGCTGTGTGTTTCCCTTCAGAAACGGAGTTAAATGCCAGGCTCTGTGTCTTCCTACAAGCGAGACTTCGTTTCAGGTAAACGCAGTCACTTTTCAGCTCAAAGGATGCTATATTGTACACGAAGCTCACACGTTTCTCGCTCTTAACTGAAACGCACTGGATGTTAGAGGGCCTGTGGTTTGTATCAGTTTCAGAAGCAGAGTTGAACTAGATATGGTCCGTGTGTGTAGGAAACACAGTTCTTTTGTTCTGAGCACTCTCACGTTTCCCGCCTTATTAGAGACTCTAGAAAGCAAGAGCGTGCTTCTTGCTCTAAAGCAGAGTGTGTTTCATGGATGAGAACTGTGCTGTGTGTTTCCCTTCAGAAACGGAGTTAAATGCCAGGCTCTGTGTCTTCCTACAAGCGAGACTTCGTTTCAGGTAAACGCAGTCACTTTTCAGCTCAAACGAAGCTATATTGTACACGAAGCTCACACGTTTCTCGCTCTTAACTGAAACGCACTGGATGTTAGAGGGCCTGTGGTTTGTATCAGTTTCAGAAGCAGAGTTGAACTAGATATGGTCCGTGTGTGTAGGAAACACAGTTCTTTTGTTCTGAGCACTCTCACGTTTCCCGCCTTATTAGAGACTCTAGAAAGCAAGAGCGTGCTTCTTGCTCTAAAGCAGAGTGTGTTTCGTGGATGAGAACTGTGCTGTGTGTTTCCCTTCAGAAACGGAGTTAAATGCCAGGCTCTGTGTCTTCCTACAAGCGAGACTTCGTTTCAGGTAAACGCAGTCACTTTTCAGCTCAAACGAAGCTATATTGTACAGGAAGCTCACACGTTTCTCGCTCTTAACTGAAACGCACTGGATGTTAGAGGGCCTGTGGTTTGTATCAGTTTCAGAAGCAGAGTTGAACTAGATATGGTCCGTGTGTGTAGGAAACACAGTTCTTTTGTTCTGAGCACTCTCACGTTTCCCGCCTTATTAGAGACTCTAGAAAGCAAGAGCGTGCTTCTTGCTCTAAAGCAGAGTGTGTTTCATGGATGAGAACTGTGCTGTGTGTTTCCCTTCAGAAACGGAGTTAAATGCCAGGCTCTGTGTCTTCCTACAAGCGAGACTTCGTTTCAGGTAAACGCAGTCACTTTTCAGCTCAAACGAAGCTATATTGTACACGAAGCTCACACGTTTCTCGCTCTTAACTGAAACGCACTGGATGTTAGAGGGCCTGTGGTTTGTATCAGTTTCAGAAGCAGAGTTGAACTAGATATGGTCCGTGTGTGTAGGAAACACAGTTCTTTTGTTCTGAGCACTCTCACGTTTCCCGCCTTATTAGAGACTCTAGAAAGCAAGAGCGTGCTTCTTGCTCTAAAGCAGAGTGTGTTTCATGGATGAGAACTGTGCTGTGTGTTTCCCTTCAGAAACGGAGTTAAATGCCAGGCTCTGTCTTCCTACAAGCGAGACTTCGTTTCAGGTAAACGCAGTCACTTTTCAGCTCAAACGAAGCTATATTGTACACGAAGCTCACACGTTTCTCGCTCTTAACTGAAACGCACTGGATGTTAGAGGGCCTGTGGTTTGTATCAGTTTCAGAAGCAGAGTTGAACTAGAAATGGTCCGTGTGTGTAGGAAACACAGTTCTTTTGTTCTGAGCACTCTCACGTTTCCCGCCTTATTAGAGACTCTAGAAAGCAAGAGCGTGCTTCTTGCTCTAAAGCAGAGTGTGTTTCATGGATGAGAACTGTGCTGTGTGTTTCCCTTCAGAAACGGAGTTAAATGCCAGGCTCTGTGTCTTCCTACAAGCAAGACTTCGTTTCAGGTAAACGCAGTCACTTTTCAGCTCAAACGAAGCTATATTGTACACGAAGCTCACACGTTTCTCGCTCTTAACTGAAACGCACTGGATGTTAGAGGGCCTGTGGTTTGTATCAGTTTCAGAAGCAGAGTTGAACTAGATATGGTCCGTGTGTGTAGGAAACACAGTTCTTTTGTTCTGAGCACTCTCACGTTTCCCGCCTTATTAGAGACTCTAGAAAGCAAGAGCGTGCTTCTTGCTCTAAAGCAGAGTGTGTTTCATGGATGAGAACTGTGCTGTGTGTTTCCCTTCAGAAACGGAGTTAAATGCCAGGCTCTGTGTCTTCCTACAAGCGAGACTTCGTTTCAGGTAAACGCAGTCACTTTTCAGCTCAAACGAAGCTATATTGTACACGAAGCTCACACGTTTCTCGCTCTTAACTGAAACGCACTGGATGTTAGAGGGCCTGTGGTTTGTATCAGTTTCAGAAGCAGAGTTGAACTAGATATGGTCCGTGTGTGTAGGAAACACAGTTCTTTTGTTCTGAGCACTCTCACGTTTCCCGCCTTATTAGAGACTCTAGAAAGCAAGAGCGTGCTTCTTGCTCTAAAGCAGAGTGTGTTTCATGGATGAGAACTGTGCTGTGTGTTTCCCTTCAGAAACGGAGTTAAATGCCAGGCTCTGTGTCTTCCTACAAGCGAGACTTCGTTTCAGGTAAACGCAGTCACTTTTCAGCTCAAAGGATGCTATATTGTACACGAAGCTCACACGTTTCTCGCTCTTAACTGAAACGCACTGGATGTTAGAGGGCCTGTGGTTTGTATCAGTTTCAGAAGCAGAGTTGAACTAGATATGGTCCGTGTGTGTAGGAAACACAGTTCTTTTGTTCTGAGCACTCTCACGTTTCCCGCCTTATTAGAGACTCTAGAAAGCAAGAGCGTGCTTCTTGCTCTAAAGCAGAGTGTGTTTCATGGATGAGAACTGTGCTGTGTGTTTCCCTTCAGAAACGGAGTTAAATGCCAGGCTCTGTGTCTTCCTACAAACGAGACTTCGTTTCAGGTAAACGCAGTCACTTTTCAGCTCAAACGAAGCTATATTGTACACGAAGCTCACACGTTTCTCGCTCTTAACTGAAACGCACTGGATGTTAGAGGGCCTGTGGTTTGTATCAGTTTCAGAAGCAGAGTTGAACTAGATATGGTCCGTGTGTGTAGGAAACACAGTTCTTTTGTTCTGAGCACTCTCATGTTTCCCGCCTTATTAGAGACTCTAGAAAGCAAGAGCGTGCTTCTTGCTCTAAAGCAGAGTGTGTTTCATGGATGAGAACTGTGCTGTGTGTTTCCCTTCAGAAACGGAGTTAAATGCCAGGCTCTGTGTCTTCCTACAAGCGAGACTTCGTTTCAGGTAAACGCAGTCACTTTTCAGCTCAAACGATGCTATATTATACACGAAGCTCACACGTTTCTCGCTCTTAACTGAAACGCACTGGATGTTAGAGGCCCTGTGGTTTGTATCAGTTTCAGAAGCAGAGTTGAACTAGATATGGTCCGTGTGTGTAGGAAACACAGTTCTTTTGTTCTGAGCACTCTCACGTTTCCCGCCTTATTAGAGACTCTAGAAAGCAAGAGCGTGCTTCTTGCTCTAAAGCAGAGTGTGTTTCATGGATGAGAACTGTGCTGTGTGTTTCCCTTCAGAAACGGAGTTAAATGCCAGGCTCTGTGTCTTCCTACAAGCGAGACTTCGTTTCAGGTAAACGCAGTCACTTTTCAGCTCAAACGAAGCTATATTGTACACGAAGCTCACACGTTTCTCGCTCTTAACTGAAACGCACTGGATGTTAGAGGGCCTGTGGTTTGTATCAGTTTCAGAAGCAGAGTTGAACTAGATATGGTCCGTGTGTGTAGGAAACACAGTTCTTTTGTTCTGAGCACTCTCACGTTTCCCGCCTTATTAGAGACTCTAGAAAGCAAGAGCGTGCTTCTTGCTCTAAAGCAGAGTGTGTTTCATGGATGAGAACTGTGCTGTGTGTTTCCCTTCAGAAACGGAGTTAAATGCCAGGCTCTGTGTCTTCCTACAAGCGAGACTTCGTTTCAGGTAAACGCAGTCACTTTTCAGCTCAAAGGATGCTATATTGTACACGAAGCTAACACGTTTCTCGCTCTTAACTGAAACGCACTGGATGTTAGAGGGCCTGTGGTTTGTATCAGTTTCAGAAGCAGAGTTGAACTAGATATGGTCCGTGTGTGTAGGAAACACAGTTCTTTTGTTCTGAGCACTCTCACGTTTCCCGCCTTATTAGAGACTCTAGAAAGCAAGAGCGTGCTTCTTGCTCTAAAGCAGAGTGTGTTTCATGGATGAGAACTGTGCTGTGTGTTTCCCTTCAGAAACGGAGTTAAATGCCAGGCTCTGTGTCTTCCTACAAGCGAGACTTCGTTTCAGGTAAACGCAGTCACTTTTCAGCTCAAACGAAGCTATATTGTACACGAAGCTCACACGTTTCTCGCTCTTAACTGAAACGCACTGGATGTTAGAGGGCCTGTGGTTTGTATCAGTTTCAGAAGCAGAGTTGAACTAGATATGGTCCGTGTGTGTAGGAAACACAGTTCTTTTGTTCTGAGCACTCTCACGTTTCCCGCCTTATTAGAGACTCTAGAAAGCAAGAGCGTGCTTCTTGCTCTAAAGCAGAGTGTGTTTCGTGGATGAGAACTGTGCTGTGTGTTTCCCTTCAGAAACGGAGTTAAATGCCAGGCTCTGTGTCTTCCTACAAGCGAGACTTCGTTTCAGGTAAACGCAGTCACTGTTCAGCTCAAACGATGCTATATTGTACACGAAGCTCACACGTTTCTCGCTCTTAACTGAAACGCACTGGATGTTAGAGGGCCTGTGCTTTGTATCAGTTTCAGAAGCAGAGTTGAACTAGATATGGTCCGTGTGTGTAGGAAACACAGTTCTTTTGTTCTGAGAACTCTCACGTTTCCCGCCTTATTAGAGACTCTAGAAAGCAAGAGCGTGCTTCTTGCTCTAAAGCAGAGTGTGTTTCATGGATGAGAACTGTGCTGTGTGTTTCCCTTCAGAAACGGAGTTAAATGCCAGGCTCTGTGTCTTCCTACAAGCGAGACTTCGTTTCAGGTAAACGCAGTCACTTTTCAGCTCAAACGAAGCTATATTGTACAGGAAGCTCACACGTTTCTCGCTCTTAACTGAAACGCACTGGATGTTAGAGGGCCTGTGGTTTGTATCAGTTTCAGAAGCAGAGTTGAACTAGATATGGTCCGTGTGTGTAGGAAACACAGTTCTTTTGTTCTGAGCACTCTCACGTTTCCCGCCTTATTAGAGACTCTAGAAAGCAAGAGCGTGCTTCTTGCTCTAAAGCAGATTGTGTTTCATGGATGAGAACTGTGCTGTGTGTTTCCCTTCAGAAACGGAGTTAAATGCCAGGCTCTGTGTCTTCCTACAAGCGAGACTTCGTTTCAGGTAAACGCAGTCACTTTTCAGCTCAAACGAAGCTATATTGTACACGAAGCTCACACGTTTCTCGCTCTTAACTGAAACGCACTGGATGTTAGAGGGCCTGTGGTTTGTATCAGTTTCAGAAGCAGAGTTGAACTAGATATGGTCCGTGTGTGTAGGAAACACAGTTCTTTTGTTCTGAGCACTCTCATGTTTCCCGCCTTATTAGAGACTCTAGAAAGCAAGAGCGTGCTTCTTGCTCTAAAGCAGAGTGTGTTTCATGGATGAGAACTGTGCTGTGTGTTTCCCTTCAGAAACGGAGTTAAATGCCAGGCTCTGTGTCTTCCTACAAGCGAGACTTCGTTTCAGGTAAACGCAGTCACTTTTCAGCTCAAACGAAGCTATATTGTACACGAAGCTCACACGTTTCTCGCTCTTAACTGAAACGCACTGGATGTTAGAGGGCCTGTGCTTTGTATCAGTTTCAGAAGCAGAGTTGAACTAGATATGGTCCGTGTGTGTAGGAAACACAGTTCTTTTGTTCTGAGCACTCTCACGTTTCCCGCCTTATTAGAGACTCTAGAAAGCAAGAGCGTGCTTCTTGCTCTAAAGCAGAGTGTGTTTCATGGATGAGAACTGTGCTGTGTGTTTCCCTTCAGAAACGGAGTTAAATGCCAGGCTCTGTGTCTTCCTACAAGCGAGACTTCGTTTCAGGTAAACGCAGTCACTTTTCAGCTCAAAGGATGCTATATTGTACACGAAGCTCACACGTTTCTCGCTCTTAACTGAAACGCACTGGATGTTAGAGGGCCTGTGGTTTGTATCAGTTTCAGAAGCAGAGTTGAACTAGATATGGTCCGTGTGTGTAGGAAACACAGTTCTTTTGTTCTGAGCACTCTCACGTTTCCCGCCTTATTAGAGACTCTAGAAAGCAAGAGCGTGCTTCTTGCTCTAAAGCAGAGTGTGTTTCATGGATGAGAACTGTGCTGTGTGTTTCCCTTCAGAAACGGAGTTAAATGCCAGGCTCTGTGTCTTCCTACAAGCGAGACTTCGTTTCAGGTAAACGCAGTCACTTTTCAGCTCAAACGAAGCTATATTGTACACGAAGCTCACACGTTTCTCGCTCTTAACTGAAACGCACTGGATGTTAGAGGGCCTGTGGTTTGTATCAGTTTCAGAAGCAGAGTTGAACTAGATATGGTCCGTGTGTGTAGGAAACACAGTTCTTTTGTTCTGAGCACTCTCACGTTTCCCGCCTTATTAGAGACTCTAGAAAGCAAGAGCGTGCTTCTTGCTCTAAAGCAGAGTGTGTTTCATGGATGAGAACTGTGCTGTGTGTTTCCCTTCAGAAACGGAGTTAAATGCCAGGCTCTGTGTCTTCCTACAAGCGAGACTTCGTTTCAGGTAAACGCAGTCACTTTTCAGCTCAAAGGATGCTATATTGTACACGAAGCTCACACGTTTCTCGCTCTTAACTGAAACGCACTGGATGTTAGAGGGCCTGTGGTTTGTATCAGTTTCAGAAGCAGAGTTGAACTAGATATGGTCCGTGTGTGTAGGAAACACAGTTCTTTTGTTCTGAGCACTCTCACGTTTCCCGCCTTATTAGAGACTCTAGAAAGCAAGAGCGTGCTTCTTGCTCTAAAGCAGAGTGTGTTTCATGGATGAGAACTGTGCTGTGTGTTTCCCTTCAGAAACGGAGTTAAATGCCAGGCTCTGTGTCTTCCTACAAACGAGACTTCGTTTCAGGTAAACGCAGTCACTTTTCAGCTCAAACGAAGCTATATTGTACACGAAGCTCACACGTTTCTCGCTCTTAACTGAAACGCACTGGATGTTAGAGGGCCTGTGGTTTGTATCAGTTTCAGAAGCAGAGTTGAACTAGATATGGTCCGTGTGTGTAGGAAACACAGTTCTTTTGTTCTGAGCACTCTCATGTTTCCCGCCTTATTAGAGACTCTAGAAAGCAAGAGCGTGCTTCTTGCTCTAAAGCAGAGTGTGTTTCATGGATGAGAACTGTGCTGTGTGTTTCCCTTCAGAAACGGAGTTAAATGCCAGGCTCTGTGTCTTCCTACAAGCGAGACTTCGTTTCAGGTAAACGCAGTCACTTTTCAGCTCAAACGATGCTATATTATACACGAAGCTCACACGTTTCTCGCTCTTAACTGAAACGCACTGGATGTTAGAGGCCCTGTGGTTTGTATCAGTTTCAGAAGCAGAGTTGAACTAGATATGGTCCGTGTGTGTAGGAAACACAGTTCTTTTGTTCTGAGCACTCTCACGTTTCCCGCCTTATTAGAGACTCTAGAAAGCAAGAGCGTGCTTCTTGCTCTAAAGCAGAGTGTGTTTCATGGATGAGAACTGTGCTGTGTGTTTCCCTTCAGAAACGGAGTTAAATGCCAGGCTCTGTGTCTTCCTACAAGCGAGACTTCGTTTCAGGTAAACGCAGTCACTTTTCAGCTCAAACGAAGCTATATTGTACACGAAGCTCACACGTTTCTCGCTCTTAACTGAAACGCACTGGATGTTAGAGGGCCTGTGGTTTGTATCAGTTTCAGAAGCAGAGTTGAACTAGATATGGTCCGTGTGTGTAGGAAACACAGTTCTTTTGTTCTGAGCACTCTCACGTTTCCCGCCTTATTAGAGACTCTAGAAAGCAAGAGCGTGCTTCTTGCTCTAAAGCAGAGTGTGTTTCATGGATGAGAACTGTGCTGTGTGTTTCCCTTCAGAAACGGAGTTAAATGCCAGGCTCTGTGTCTTCCTACAAGCGAGACTTCGTTTCAGGTAAACGCAGTCACTTTTCAGCTCAAAGGATGCTATATTGTACACGAAGCTCACACGTTTCTCGCTCTTAACTGAAACGCACTGGATGTTAGAGGGCCTGTGGTTTGTATCAGTTTCAGAAGCAGAGTTGAACTAGATATGGTCCGTGTGTGTAGGAAACACAGTTCTTTTGTTCTGAGCACTCTCACGTTTCCCGCCTTATTAGAGACTCTAGAAAGCAAGAGCGTGCTTCTTGCTCTAAAGCAGAGTGTGTTTCATGGATGAGAACTGTGCTGTGTGTTTCCCTTCAGAAACGGAGTTAAATGCCAGGCTCTGTGTCTTCCTACAAGCGAGACTTCGTTTCAGGTAAACGCAGTCACTTTTCAGCTCAAACGAAGCTATATTGTACACGAAGCTCACACGTTTCTCGCTCTTAACTGAAACGCACTGGATGTTAGAGGGCCTGTGGTTTGTATCAGTTTCAGAAGCAGAGTTGAACTAGATATGGTCCGTGTGTGTAGGAAACACAGTTCTTTTGTTCTGAGCACTCTCACGTTTCCCGCCTTATTAGAGACTCTAGAAAGCAAGAGCGTGCTTCTTGCTCTAAAGCAGAGTGTGTTTCGTGGATGAGAACTGTGCTGTGTGTTTCCCTTCAGAAACGGAGTTAAATGCCAGGCTCTGTGTCTTCCTACAAGCGAGACTTCGTTTCAGGTAAACGCAGTCACTTTTCAGCTCAAACGATGCTATATTGTACACGAAGCTCACACGTTTCTCGCTCTTAACTGAAACGCACTGGATGTTAGAGGGCCTGTGGTTTGTATCAGTTTCAGAAGCAGAGTTGAACTAGATATGGTCCGTGTGTGTAGGAAACACAGTTCTTTTGTTCTGAGCACTCTCACGTTTCCCGCCTTATTAGAGACTCTAGAAAGCAAGAGCGTGCTTCTTGCTCTAAAGCAGAGTGTGTTTCATGGATGAGAACTGTGCTGTGTGTTTCCCTTCAGAAACGGAGTTAAATGCCAGGCTCTGTGTCTTCCTACAAACGAGACTTCGTTTCAGGTAAACGCAGTCACTTTTCAGCTCAAACGAAGCTATATTGTACACGAAGCTCACACGTTTCTCGCTCTTAACTGAAACGCACTGGATGTTAGAGGGCCTGTGGTTTGTATCAGTTTCAGAAGCAGAGTTGAACTAGATATGGTCCGTGTGTGTAGGAAACACAGTTCTTTTGTTCTGAGCACTCTCATGTTTCCCGCCTTATTAGAGACTCTAGAAAGCAAGAGCGTGCTTCTTGCTCTAAAGCAGAGTGTGTTTCATGGATGAGAACTGTGCTGTGTGTTTCCCTTCAGAAACGGAGTTAAATGCCAGGCTCTGTGTCTTCCTACAAGCGAGACTTCGTTTCAGGTAAACGCAGTCACTTTTCAGCTCAAACGATGCTATATTATACACGAAGCTCACACGTTTCTCGCTCTTAACTGAAACGCACTGGATGTTAGAGGCCCTGTGGTTTGTATCAGTTTCAGAAGCAGAGTTGAACTAGATATGGTCCGTGTGTGTAGGAAACACAGTTCTTTTGTTCTGAGCACTCTCACGTTTCCCGCCTTATTAGAGACTCTAGAAAGCAAGAGCGTGCTTCTTGCTCTAAAGCAGAGTGTGTTTCATGGATGAGCACTGTGCTGTGTGTTTCCCTTCAGAAACGGAGTTAAATGCCAGGCTCTGTGTCTTCCTACAAGCGAGACTTCGTTTCAGGTAAACGCAGTCACTTTTCAGCTCAAACGAAGCTATATTGTACACGAAGCTCACACGTTTCTCGCTCTTAACTGAAACGCACTGGATGTTAGAGGGCCTGTGGTTTGTATCAGTTTCAGAAGCAGAGTTGAACTAGATATGGTCCGTGTGTGTAGGAAACACAGTTCTTTTGTTCTGAGCACTCTCACGTTTCCCGCCTTATTAGAGACTCTAGAAAGCAAGAGCGTGCTTCTTGCTCTAAAGCAGAGTGTGTTTCATGGATGAGAACTGTGCTGTGTGTTTCCCTTCAGAAACGGAGTTAAATGCCAGGCTCTGTGTCTTCCTACAAGCGAGACTTCGTTTCAGGTAAACGCAGTCACTTTTCAGCTCAAAGGATGCTATATTGTACACGAAGCTCACACGTTTCTCGCTCTTAACTGAAACGCACTGGATGTTAGAGGGCCTGTGGTTTGTATCAGTTTCAGAAGCAGAGTTGAACTAGATATGGTCCGTGTGTGTAGGAAACACAGTTCTTTTGTTCTGAGCACTCTCACGTTTCCCGCCTTATTAGAGACTCTAGAAAGCAAGAGCGTGCTTCTTGCTCTAAAGCAGAGTGTGTTTCATGGATGAGAACTGTGCTGTGTGTTTCCCTTCAGAAACGGAGTTAAATGCCAGGCTCTGTGTCTTCCTACAAGCGAGACTTCGTTTCAGGTAAACGCAGTCACTTTTCAGCTCAAACGAAGCTATATTGTACACGAAGCTCACACGTTTCTCGCTCTTAACTGAAACGCACTGGATGTTAGAGGGCCTGTGGTTTGTATCAGTTTCAGAAGCAGAGTTGAACTAGATATGGTCCGTGTGTGTAGGAAACACAGTTCTTTTGTTCTGAGCACTCTCACGTTTCCCGCCTTATTAGAGACTCTAGAAAGCAAGAGCGTGCTTCTTGCTCTAAAGCAGAGTGTGTTTCGTGGATGAGAACTGTGCTGTGTGTTTCCCTTCAGAAACGGAGTTAAATGCCAGGCTCTGTGTCTTCCTACAAGCGAGACTTCGTTTCAGGTAAACGCAGTCACTTTTCAGCTCAAACGATGCTATATTGTACACGAAGCTCACACGTTTCTCGCTCTTAACTGAAACGCACTGGATGTTAGAGGGCCTGTGCTTTGTATCAGTTTCAGAAGCAGAGTTGAACTAGATATGGTCCGTGTGTGTAGGAAACACAGTTCTTTTGTTCTGAGAACTCTCACGTTTCCCGCCTTATTAGAGACTCTAGAAAGCAAGAGCGTGCTTCTTGCTCTAAAGCAGAGTGTGTTTCATGGATGAGAACTGTGCTGTGTGTTTCCCTTCAGAAACGGAGTTAAATGCCAGGCTCTGTGTCTTCCTACAAGCGAGACTTCGTTTCAGGTAAACGCAGTCACTTTTCAGCTCAAACGAAGCTATATTGTACAGGAAGCTCACACGTTTCTCGCTCTTAACTGAAACGCACTGGATGTTAGAGGGCCTGTGGTTTGTATCAGTTTCAGAAGCAGAGTTGAACTAGATATGGTCCGTGTGTGTAGGAAACACAGTTCTTTTGTTCTGAGCACTCTCACGTTTCCCGCCTTATTAGAGACTCTAGAAAGCAAGAGCGTGCTTCTTGCTCTAAAGCAGAGTGTGTTTCATGGATGAGAACTGTGCTGTGTGTTTCCCTTCAGAAACGGAGTTAAATGCCAGGCTCTGTGTCTTCCTACAAGCGAGACTTCGTTTCAGGTAAACGCAGTCACTTTTCAGCTCAAACGAAGCTATATTGTACACGAAGCTCACACGTTTCTCGCTCTTAACTGAAACGCACTGGATGTTAGAGGGCCTGTGGTTTGTATCAGTTTCAGAAGCAGAGTTGAACTAGATATGGTCCGTGTGTGTAGGAAACACAGTTCTTTTGTTCTGAGCACTCTCACGTTTCCCGCCTTATTAGAGACTCTAGAAAGCAAGAGCGTGCTTCTTGCTCTAAAGCAGAGTGTGTTTCATGGATGAGAACTGTGCTGTGTGTTTCCCTTCAGAAACGGAGTTAAATGCCAGGCTCTGTCTTCCTACAAGCGAGACTTCGTTTCAGGTAAACGCAGTCACTTTTCAGCTCAAACGAAGCTATATTGTACACGAAGCTCACACGTTTCTCGCTCTTAACTGAAACGCACTGGATGTTAGAGGGCCTGTGGTTTGTATCAGTTTCAGAAGCAGAGTTGAACTAGAAATGGTCCGTGTGTGTAGGAAACACAGTTCTTTTGTTCTGAGCACTCTCACGTTTCCCGCCTTATTAGAGACTCTAGAAAGCAAGAGCGTGCTTCTTGCTCTAAAGCAGAGTGTGTTTCATGGATGAGAACTGTGCTGTGTGTTTCCCTTCAGAAACGGAGTTAAATGCCAGGCTCTGTGTCTTCCTACAAGCGAGACTTCGTTTCAGGTAAACGCAGTCACTTTTCAGCTCAAACGAAGCTATATTGTACACGAAGCTCACACGTTTCTCGCTCTTAACTGAAACGCACTGGATGTTAGAGGGCCTGTGGTTTGTATCAGTTTCAGAAGCAGAGTTGAACTAGATATGGTCCGTGTGTGTAGGAAACACAGTTCTTTTGTTCTGAGCACTCTCACGTTTCCCGCCTTATTAGAGACTCTAGAAAGCAAGAGCGTGCTTCTTGCTCTAAAGCAGAGTGTGTTTCATGGATGAGAACTGTGCTGTGTGTTTCCCTTCAGAAACGGAGTTAAATGCCAGGCTCTGTGTCTTCCTACAAGCGAGACTTCGTTTCAGGTAAACGCAGTCACTTTTCAGCTCAAACGAAGCTATATTGTACACGAAGCTCACACGTTTCTCGCTCTTAACTGAAACGCACTGGATGTTAGAGGGCCTGTGGTTTGTATCAGTTTCAGAAGCAGAGTTGAACTAGATATGGTCCGTGTGTGTAGGAAACACAGTTCTTTTGTTCTGAGCACTCTCACGTTTCCCGCCTTATTAGAGACTCTAGAAAGCAAGAGCGTGCTTCTTGCTCTAAAGCAGAGTGTGTTTCATGGATGAGAACTGTGCTGTGTGTTTCCCTTCAGAAACGGAGTTAAATGCCAGGCTCTGTGTCTTCCTACAAGCGAGACTTCGTTTCAGGTAAACGCAGTCACTTTTCAGCTCAAAGGATGCTATATTGTACACGAAGCTCACACGTTTCTCGCTCTTAACTGAAACGCACTGGATGTTAGAGGGCCTGTGGTTTGTATCAGTTTCAGAAGCAGAGTTGAACTAGATATGGTCCGTGTGTGTAGGAAACACAGTTCTTTTGTTCTGAGCACTCTCACGTTTCCCGCCTTATTAGAGACTCTAGAAAGCAAGAGCGTGCTTCTTGCTCTAAAGCAGAGTGTGTTTCATGGATGAGAACTGTGCTGTGTGTTTCCCTTCAGAAACGGAGTTAAATGCCAGGCTCTGTGTCTTCCTATAAACGAGACTTCGTTTCAGGTAAACGCAGTCACTTTTCAGCTCAAACGAAGCTATATTGTACACGAAGCTCACACGTTTCTCGCTCTTAACTGAAACGCACTGGATGTTAGAGGGCCTGTGGTTTGTATCAGTTTCAGAAGCAGAGTTGAACTAGATATGGTCCGTGTGTGTAGGAAACACAGTTCTTTTGTTCTGAGCACTCTCATGTTTCCCGCCTTATTAGAGACTCTAGAAAGCAAGAGCGTGCTTCTTGCTCTAAAGCAGAGTGTGTTTCATGGATGAGAACTGTGCTGTGTGTTTCCCTTCAGAAACGGAGTTAAATGCCAGGCTCTGTGTCTTCCTACAAGCGAGACTTCGTTTCAGGTAAACGCAGTCACTTTTCAGCTCAAACGTTGCTATATTATACACGAAGCTCACACGTTTCTCGCTCTTAACTGAAACGCACTGGATGTTAGAGGCCCTGTGGTTTGTATCAGTTTCAGAAGCAGAGTTGAACTAGATATGGTCCGTGTGTGTAGGAAACACAGTTCTTTTGTTCTGAGCACTCTCACGTTTCCCGCCTTATTAGAGACTCTAGAAAGCAAGAGCGTGCTTCTTGCTCTAAAGCAGAGTGTGTTTCATGGATGAGAACTGTGCTGTGTGTTTCCCTTCAGAAACGGAGTTAAATGCCAGGCTCTGTGTCTTCCTACAAGCGAGACTTCGTTTCAGGTAAACGCAGTCACTTTTCAGCTCAAACGAAGCTATATTGTACAGGAAGCTCACACGTTTCTCGCTCTTAACTGAAACGCACTGGATGTTAGAGGGCCTGTGGTTTGTATCAGTTTCAGAAGCAGAGTTGAACTAGATATGGTCCGTGTTTGTAGGAAACACAGTTCTTTTGTTCTGAGCACTCTCACGTTTCCCGCCTTATTAGAGACTCTAGAAAGCAAGAGCGTGCTTCTTGCTCTAAAGCAGAGTGTGTTTCATGGATGAGAACTGTGCTGTGTGTTTCCCTTCAGAAACGGAGTTAAATGCCAGGCTCTGTGTCTTCCTACAAGCGAGACTTCGTTTCAGGTAAACGCAGTCACTTTTCAGCTCAAAGGATGCTATATTGTACACGAAGCTCACACGTTTCTCGCTCTTAACTGAAACGCACTGGATGTTAGAGGGCCTGTGGTTTGTATCAGTTTCAGAAGCAGAGTTGAACTAGATATGGTCCGTGTGTGTAGGAAACACAGTTCTTTTGTTCTGAGCACTCTCACGTTTCCCGCCTTATTAGAGACTCTAGAAAGCAAGAGCGTGCTTCTTGCTCTAAAGCAGAGTGTGTTTCATGGATGAGAACTGTGCTGTGTGTTTCCCTTCAGAAACGGAGTTAAATGCCAGGCTCTGTGTCTTCCTACAAGCGAGACTTCGTTTCAGGTAAACGCAGTCACTTTTCAGCTCAAACGAAGCTATATTGTACACGAAGCTCACACGTTTCTCGCTCTTAACTGAAACGCACTGGATGTTAGAGGGCCTGTGGTTTGTATCAGTTTCAGAAGCAGAGTTGAACTAGATATGGTCCGTGTGTGTAGGAAACACAGTTCTTTTGTTCTGAGCACTCTCACGTTTCCCGCCTTATTAGAGACTCTAGAAAGCAAGAGCGTGCTTCTTGCTCTAAAGCAGAGTGTGTTTCGTGGATGAGAACTGTGCTGTGTGTTTCCCTTCAGAAACGGAGTTAAATGCCAGGCTCTGTGTCTTCCTACAAGCGAGACTTCGTTTCAGTTAAACGCAGTCACTTTTCAGCTCAAACGATGCTATATTGTACACGAAGCTCACACGTTTCTCGCTCTTAACTGAAACGCACTGGATGTTAGAGGGCCTGTGCTTTGTATCAGTTTCAGAAGCAGAGTTGAACTAGATATGGTCCGTGTGTGTAGGAAACACAGTTCTTTTGTTCTGAGAACTCTCACGTTTCCCGCCTTATTAGAGACTCTAGAAAGCAAGAGCGTGCTTCTTGCTCTAAAGCAGAGTGTGTTTCATGGATGAGAACTGTGCTGTGTGTTTCCCTTCAGAAACGGAGTTAAATGCCAGGCTCTGTGTCTTCCTACAAGCGAGACTTCGTTTCAGGTAAACGCAGTCACTTTTCAGCTCAAACGAAGCTATATTGTACAGGAAGCTCACACGTTTCTCGCTCTTAACTGAAACGCACTGGATGTTAGAGGGCCTGTGGTTTGTATCAGTTTCAGAAGCAGAGTTGAACTAGATATGGTCCGTGTGTGTAGGAAACACAGTTCTTTTGTTCTGAGCACTCTCACGTTTCCCGCCTTATTAGAGACTCTAGAAAGCAAGAGCGTGCTTCTTGCTCTAAAGCAGAGTGTGTTTCATGGATGAGAACTGTGCTGTGTGTTTCCCTTCAGAAACGGAGTTAAATGCCAGGCTCTGTGTCTTCCTACAAGCGAGACTTCGTTTCAGGTAAACGCAGTCACTTTTCAGCTCAAACGAAGCTATATTGTACACGAAGCTCACACGTTTCTCGCTCTTAACTGAAACGCACTGGATGTTAGAGGGCCTGTGGTTTGTATCAGTTTCAGAAGCAGAGTTGAACTAGATATGGTCCGTGTGTGTAGGAAACACAGTTCTTTTGTTCTGAGCACTCTCACGTTTCCCGCCTTATTAGAGACTCTAGAAAGCAAGAGCGTGCTTCTTGCTCTAAAGCAGAGTGTGTTTCATGGATGAGAACTGTGCTGTGTGTTTCCCTTCAGAAACGGAGTTAAATGCCAGGCTCTGTCTTCCTACAAGCGAGACTTCGTTTCAGGTAAACGCAGTCACTTTTCAGCTCAAACGAAGCTATATTGTACACGAAGCTCACACGTTTCTCGCTCTTAACTGAAACGCACTGGATGTTAGAGGGCCTGTGGTTTGTATCAGTTTCAGAAGCAGAGTTGAACTAGAAATGGTCCGTGTGTGTAGGAAACACAGTTCTTTTGTTCTGAGCACTCTCACGTTTCCCGCCTTATTAGAGACTCTAGAAAGCAAGAGCGTGCTTCTTGCTCTAAAGCAGAGTGTGTTTCATGGATGAGAACTGTGCTGTGTGTTTCCCTTCAGAAACGGAGTTAAATGCCAGGCTCTGTGTCTTCCTACAAGCGAGACTTCGTTTCAGGTAAACGCAGTCACTTTTCAGCTCAAACGAAGCTATATTGTACACGAAGCTCACACGTTTCTCGCTCTTAACTGAAACGCACTGGATGTTAGAGGGCCTGTGGTTTGTATCAGTTTCAGAAGCAGAGTTGAACTAGATATGGTCCGTGTGTGTAGGAAACACAGTTCTTTTGTTCTGAGCACTCTCACGTTTCCCGCCTTATTAGAGACTCTAGAAAGCAAGAGCGTGCTTCTTGCTCTAAAGCAGAGTGTGTTTCATGGATGAGAACTGTGCTGTGTGTTTCCCTTCAGAAACGGAGTTAAATGCCAGGCTCTGTGTCTTCCTACAAGCGAGACTTCGTTTCAGGTAAACGCAGTCACTTTTCAGCTCAAACGAAGCTATATTGTACACGAAGCTCACACGTTTCTCGCTCTTAACTGAAACGCACTGGATGTTAGAGGGCCTGTGCTTTGTATCAGTTTCAGAAGCAGAGTTGAACTAGATATGGTCCGTGTGTGTAGGAAACACAGTTCTTTTGTTCTGAGCACTCTCACGTTTCCCGCCTTATTAGAGACTCTAGAAAGCAAGAGCGTGCTTCTTGCTCTAAAGCAGAGTGTGTTTCATGGATGAGAACTGTGCTGTGTGTTTCCCTTCAGAAACGGAGTTAAATGCCAGGCTCTGTGTCTTCCTACAAGCGAGACTTCGTTTCAGGTAAACGCAGTAACTTTTCAGCTCAAACGAAGCTATATTGTACACGAAGCTCACACGTTTCTCGCTCTTAACTGAAACGCACTGGATGTTAGAGGGCCTGTGGTTTGTATCAGTTTCAGAAGCAGAGTTGAACTAGATATGGTCCGTGTGTGTAGGAAACACAGTTGTTTTGTTCTGAGCACTCTCACGTTTCCCGCCTTATTAGAGACTCTAGAAAGCAAGAGCGTGCTTCTTGCTCTAAAGCAGAGTGTGTTTCATGGATGAGAACTGTGCTGTGTGTTTCCCTTCAGAAACGGAGTTAAATGCCAGGCTCTGTGTCTTCCTACAAGCGAGACTTCGTTTCAGGTAAACGCAGTCACTTTTCAGCTCAAACGAAGCTATATTGTACACGAAGCTCACACGTTTCTCGCTCTTAACTGAAACGCACTGGACGTTAGAGGGCCTGTGGTTTGTATCAGTTTCAGAAGCAGAGTTGAACTAGATATGGTCCGTGTGTGTAGGAAACACAGTTCTTTTGTTCTGAGCACTCTCATGTTTCCCGCCTTATTAGAGACTCTAGAAAGCAAGAGCGTGCTTCTTGCTCTAAAGCAGAGTGTGTTTCATGGATGAGAACTGTGCTGTGTGTTTCCCTTCAGAAACGGAGTTAAATGCCAGGCTCTGTGTCTTCCTACAAGCGAGACTTCGTTTCAGGTAAACGCAGTCACTTTTCAGCTCAAACGAAGCTATATTGTACACGAAGCTCACACGTTTCTCGCTCTTAACTGAAACGCACTGGATGTTAGAGGGCCTGTGGTTTGTATCAGTTTCAGAAGCAGAGTTGAACTAGATATGGTCCGTGTGTGTAGGAAACACAGTTCTTTTGTTCTGAGCACTCTCACGTTTCCCGCCTTATTAGAGACTCTAGAAAGCAAGAGCGTGCTTCTTGCTCTAAAGCAGAGTGTGTTTCATGGATGAGAACTGTGCTGTGTGTTTCCCTTCAGAAACGGAGTTAAATGCCAGGCTCTGTGTCTTCCTACAAGCGAGACTTCGTTTCAGGTAAACGCAGTCACTTTTCAGCTCAAACGAAGCTATATTGTACACGAAGCTCACACGTTTCTCGCTCTTAACTGAAACGCACTGGATGTTAGAGGGCCTGTGGTTTGTATCAGTTTCAGAAGCAGAGTTGAACTAGATATGGTCCGTGTGTGTAGGAAACACAGTTCTTTTGTTCTGAGCACTCTCACGTTTCCCGCCTTATTAGAGACTCTAGAAAGCAAGAGCGTGCTTCTTGCTCTAAAGCAGAGTGTGTTTCATGGATGAGAACTGTGCTGTGTGTTTCCCTTCAGAAACGGAGTTAAATGCCAGGCTCTGTGTCTTCCTACAAGCGAGACTTCGTTTCAGGTAAACGCAGTCACTTTTCAGCTCAAACGAAGCTATATTGTACACGAAGCTCACACGTTTCTCGCTCTTAACTGAAACGCACTGGATGTTAGAGGGCCTGTGGTTTGTATCAGTTTCAGAAGCAGAGTTGAACTAGATATGGTCCGTGTGTGTAGGAAACACAGTTCTTTTGTTCTGAGCACTCTCACGTTTCCCGCCTTATTAGAGACTCTAGAAAGCAAGAGCGTGCTTCTTGCTCTAAAGCAGAGTGTGTTTCATGGATGAGAACTGTGCTGTGTGTTTCCCTTCAGAAACGGAGTTAAATGCCAGGCTCTGTGTCTTCCTACAAGCGAGACTTCGTTTCAGGTAAATGCAGTCACTTTTCAGCTCAAAGGATGCTATATTGTACACGAAGCTGAAACGTTTCTCGCTCTTAACTGAAACGCACTGGATGTTAGAGGGCCTGTGGTTTGTATCAGTTTCAGAAGCAGAGTTGAACTAGATATGGTCCGTGTGTGTAGGAAACACAGTTCTTTTGTTCTGAGCACTCTCACGTTTCCCGCCTTATTAGAGACTCTAGAAAGCAAGAGCGTGCTTCTTGCTCTAAAGCAGAGTGTGTTTCATGGATGAGAACTGTGCTGTGTGTTTCCCTTCAGAAACGGAGTTAAATGCCAGGCTCTGTGTCTTCCTACAAGCGAGACTTCGTTTCAGGTAAACGCAGTCACTTTTCAGCTCAAACGAAGCTATATTGTACACGAAGCTCACACGTTTCTCGCTCTTAACTGAAACGCACTGGATGTTAGAGGGCCTGTGGTTTGTATCAGTTTCAGAAGCAGAGTTGAGCTAGATATGGTCCGTGTGTGTAGGAAACACAGTTCTTTTGTTCTGAGCACTCTCACGTTTCCCGCCTTATTAGAGACTCTAGAAAGCAAGAGCGTGCTTCTTGCTCTAAAGCAGAGTGTGTTTCATGGATGAGAACTGTGCTGTGTGTTTCCCTTCAGAAACGGAGTTAAATGCCAGGCTCTGTGTCTTCCTACAAGCGAGACTTCGTTTCAGGTAAACGCAGTCACTTTTCAGCTCAAACGAAGCTATATTGTACACGAAGCTCACACGTTTCTCGCTCTTAACTGAAACGCACTGGATGTTAGAGGGCCTGTGGTTTGTATCAGTTTCAGAAGCAGAGTTGAACTAGATATGGTCCGTGTGTGTAGGAAACACAGTTCTTTTGTTCTGAGCACTCTCACGTTTCCCGCCTTATTAGAGACTCTAGAAAGCAAGAGCGTGCTTCTTGCTCTAAAGCAGAGTGTGTTTCATGGATGAGAACTGTGCTGTGTGTTTCCCTTCAGAAACGGAGTTAAATGCCAGGCTCTGTGTCTTCCTACAAACGAGACTTCGTTTCAGGTAAACGCAGTCACTTTTCAGCTCAAACGAAGCTATATTGTACACGAAGCTCACACGTTTCTCGCTCTTAACTGAAACGCACTGGATGTTAGAGGGCCTGTGGTTTGTATCAGTTTCAGAAGCAGAGTTGAACTAGAAATGGTCCGTGTGTGTAGGAAACACAGTTCTTTTGTTCTGAGCACTCTCACGTTTCCCGCCTTATTAGAGACTCTAGAAAGCAAGAGCGTGCTTCTTGCTCTAAAGCAGAGTGTGTTTCATGGATGAGAACTGTGCTGTGTGTTTCCCTTCAGAAACGGAGTTAAATGCCAGGCTCTGTGTCTTCCTACAAGCGAGACTTCGTTTCAGGTAAACGCAGTCACTTTTCAGCTCAAACGAAGCTATATTGTACACGAAGCTCACACGTTTCTCGCTCTTAACTGAAACGCACTGGATGTTAGAGGGCCTGTGGTTTGTATCAGTTTCAGAAGCAGAGTTGAACTAGATATGGTCCGTGTGTGTAGGAAACACAGTTCTTTTGTTCTGAGCACTCTCACGTTTCCCGCCTTATTAGAGACTCTAGAAAGCAAGAGCGTGCTTCTTGCTCTAAAGCAGAGTGTGTTTCATGGATGAGAACTGTGCTGTGTGTTTCCCTTCAGAAACGGAGTTAAATGCCAGGCTCTGTGTCTTCCTACAAGCGAGACTTCGTTTCAGGTAAACGCAGTCACTTTTCAGCTCAAACGAAGCTATATTGTACACGAAGCTCACACGTTTCTCGCTCTTAACTGAAACGCACTGGATGTTAGAGGGCCTGTGGTTTGTATCAGTTTCAGAAGCAGAGTTGAACTAGATATGGTCCGTGTGTGTAGGAAACACAGTTCTTTTGTTCTGAGCACTCTCACGTTTCCCGCCTTATTAGAGACTCTAGAAAGCAAGAGCGTGCTTCTTGCTCTAAAGCAGAGTGTGTTTCATGGATGAGAACTGTGCTGTGTGTTTCCCTTCAGAAACGGAGTTAAATGCCAGGCTCTGTGTCTTCCTACAAGCGAGACTTCGTTTCAGGTAAACGCAGTCACTTTTCAGCTCAAAGGATGCTATATTGTACACGAAGCTGACACGTTTCTCGCTCTTAACTGAAACGCACTGGATGTTAGAGGGCCTGTGGTTTGTATCAGTTTCAGAAGCAGAGTTGAACTAGATATGGTCCGTGTGTGTAGGAAACACAGTTCTTTTGTTCTGAGCACTCTCACGTTTCCCGCCTTATTAGAGACTCTAGAAAGCAAGAGCGTGCTTCTTGCTCTAAAGCAGAGTGTGTTTCATGGATGAGAACTGTGCTGTGTGTTTCCCTTCAGAAACGGAGTTAAATGCCAGGCTCTGTGTCTTCCTACAAGCGAGACTTCGTTTCAGGTAAACGCAGTCACTTTTCAGCTCAAACGAAGCTATATTGTACACGAAGCTCACACGTTTCTCGCTCTTAACTGAAACGCACTGGATGTTAGAGGGCCTGTGGTTTGTATCAGTTTCAGAAGCAGAGTTGAGCTAGATATGGTCCGTGTGTGTAGGAAACACAGTTCTTTTGTTCTGAGCACTCTCACGTTTCCCGCCTTATTAGAGACTCTAGAAAGCAAGAGCGTGCTTCTTGCTCTAAAGCAGAGTGTGTTTAATGGATGAGAACTGTGCTGTGTGTTTCCCTTCAGAAACGGAGTTAAATGCCAGGCTCTGTGTCTTCCTACAAGCGAGACTTCGTTTCAGGTAAACGCAGTCACTTTTCAGCTCAAACGAAGCTATATTGTACACGAAGCTCACACGTTTCTCGCTCTTAACTGAAACGCACTGGATGTTAGAGGGCCTGTGGTTTGTATCAGTTTCAGAAGCAGAGTTGAACTAGATATGGTCCGTGTGTGTAGGAAACACAGTTCTTTTGTTCTGAGCACTCTCACGTTTCCCGCCTTATTAGAGACTCTAGAAAGCAAGAGCGTGCTTCTTGCTCTAAAGCAGAGTGTGTTTCATGGATGAGAACTGTGCTGTGTGTTTCCCTTCAGAAACGGAGTTAAATGCCAGGCTCTGTGTCTTCCTACAAGCGAGACTTCGTTTCAGGTAAACGCAGTCACTTTTCAGCTCAAACGAAGCTATATTGTACACGAAGCTCACACGTTTCTCGCTCTTAACTGAAACGCACTGGATGTTAGAGGGCCTGTGGTTTGTATCAGTTTCAGAAGCAGAGTTGAACTAGAAATGGTCCGTGTGTGTAGGAAACACAGTTCTTTTGTTCTGAGCACTCTCACGTTTCCCGCCTTATTAGAGACTCTAGAAAGCAAGAGCGTGCTTCTTGCTCTAAAGCAGAGTGTGTTTCATGGATGAGAACTGTGCTGTGTGTTTCCCTTCAGAAACGGAGTTAAATGCCAGGCTCTGTGTCTTCCTACAAGCGAGACTTCGTTTCAGGTAAACGCAGTCACTTTTCAGCTCAAACGAAGCTATATTGTACACGAAGCTCACACGTTTCTCGCTCTTAACTGAAACGCACTGGATGTTAGAGGGCCTGTGGTTTGTATCAGTTTCAGAAGCAGAGTTGAACTAGATATGGTCCGTGTGTGTAGGAAACACAGTTCTTTTGTTCTGAGCACTCTCACGTTTCCCGCCTTATTAGAGACTCTAGAAAGCAAGAGCGTGCTTCTTGCTCTAAAGCAGAGTGTGTTTCATGGATGAGAACTGTGCTGTGTGTTTCCCTTCAGAAACGGAGTTAAATGCCAGGCTCTGTGTCTTCCTACAAGCGAGACTTCGTTTCAGGTAAACGCAGTCACTTTTCAGCTCAAACGAAGCTATATTGTACACGAAGCTCACACGTTTCTCGCTCTTAACTGAAACGCACTGGATGTTAGAGGGCCTGTGGTTTGTATCAGTTTCAGAAGCAGAGTTGAACTAGATATGGTCCGTGTGTGTAGGAAACACAGTTCTTTTGTTCTGAGCACTCTCACGTTTCCCGCCTTATTAGAGACTCTAGAAAGCAAGAGCGTGCTTCTTGCTCTAAAGCAGAGTGTGTTTCATGGATGAGAACTGTGCTGTGTGTTTCCCTTCAGAAACTGAGTTAAATGCCAGGCTCTGTGTCTTCCTACAAGCGAGACTTCGTTTCAGGTAAACGCAGTCACTTTTCAGCTCAAACGAAGCTATATTGTACACGAAGCTCACACGTTTCTCGCTCTTAACTGAAACGCACTGGATGTTAGAGGGCCTGTGGTTTGTATCAGTTTCAGAAGCAGAGTTGAACTAGATATGGTCCGTGTGTGTAGGAAACACAGTTCTTTTGTTCTGAGCACTCTCACGTTTCCCGCCTTATTAGAGACTCTAGAAAGCAAGAGCGTGCTTCTTGCTCTAAAGCAGAGTGTGTTTCATGGATGAGAACTGTGCTGTGTGTTTCCCTTCAGAAACGGAGTTAAATGCCAGGCTCTGTGTCTTCCTACAAGCGAGACTTCGTTTCAGGTAAACGCAGTCACTTTTCAGCTCAAACGAAGCTATATTGTACACGAAGCTCACACGTTTCTCGCTCTTAACTGAAACGCACTGGATGTTAGAGGGCCTGTGGTTTGTATCAGTTTCAGAAGCAGAGTTGAACTAGATATGGTCCGTGTGTGTAGGAAACACAGTTCTTTTGTTCTGAGCACTCTCACGTTTCCCGCCTTATTAGAGACTCTAGAAAGCAAGAGCGTGCTTCTTGCTCTAAAGCAGAGTGTGTTTCATGGATGAGAACTGTGCTGTGTGTTTCCCTTCAGAAACGGAGTTAAATGCCAGGCTCTGTGTCTTCCTACAAGCGAGACTTCGTTTCAGGTAAACGCAGTCACTTTTCAGCTCAAAGGATGCTATATTGTACACGAAGCTGACACGTTTCTCGCTCTTAACTGAAACGCACTGGATGTTAGAGGGCCTGTGGTTTGTATCAGTTTCAGAAGCAGAGTTGAACTAGATATGGTCCGTGTGTGTAGGAAACACAGTTCTTTTGTTCTGAGCACTCTCACGTTTCCCGCCTTATTAGAGACTCTAGAAAGCAAGAGCGTGCTTCTTGCTCTAAAGCAGAGTGTGTTTCATGGATGAGAACTGTGCTGTGTGTTTCCCTTCAGAAACGGAGTTAAATGCCAGGCTCTGTGTCTTCCTACAAGCGAGACTTCGTTTCAGGTAAACGCAGTCACTTTTCAGCTCAAACGAAGCTATATTGTACACGAAGCTCACACGTTTCTCGCTCTTAACTGAAACGCACTGGATGTTAGAGGGCCTGTGGTTTGTATCAGTTTCAGAAGCAGAGTTGAGCTAGATATGGTCCGTGTGTGTAGGAAACACAGTTCTTTTGTTCTGAGCACTCTCACGTTTCCCGCCTTATTAGAGACTCTAGAAAGCAAGAGCGTGCTTCTTGCTCTAAAGCAGAGTGTGTTTCATGGATGAGAACTGTGCTGTGTGTTTCCCTTCAGAAACGGAGTTAAATGCCAGGCTCTGTGTCTTCCTACAAGCGAGACTTCGTTTCAGGTAAACGCAGTCACTTTTCAGCTCAAACGAAGCTATATTGTACACGAAGCTCACACGTTTCTCGCTCTTAACTGAAACGCACTGGATGTTAGAGGGCCTGTGGTTTGTATCAGTTTCAGAAGCAGAGTTGAACTAGATATGGTCCGTGTGTGTAGGAAACACAGTTCTTTTGTTCTGAGCACTCTCACGTTTCCCGCCTTATTAGAGACTCTAGAAAGCAAGAGCGTGCTTCTTGCTCTAAAGCAGAGTGTGTTTCATGGATGAGAACTGTGCTGTGTGTTTCCCTTCAGAAACGGAGTTAAATGCCAGGCTCTGTGTCTTCCTACAAACGAGACTTCGTTTCAGGTAAACGCAGTCACTTTTCAGCTCAAACGAAGCTGTATTGTACACGAAGCTCACACGTTTCTCGCTCTTAACTGAAACGCACTGGATGTTAGAGGGCCTGTGGTTTGTATCAGTTTCAGAAGCAGAGTTGAACTAGAAATGGTCCGTGTGTGTAGGAAACACAGTTCTTTTGTTCTGAGCACTCTCACGTTTCCCGCCTTATTAGAGACTCTAGAAAGCAAGAGCGTGCTTCTTGCTCTAAAGCAGAGTGTGTTTCATGGATGAGAACTGTGCTGTGTGTTTCCCTTCAGAAACGGAGTTAAATGCCAGGCTCTGTGTCTTCCTACAAGCGAGACTTCGTTTCAGGTAAACGCAGTCACTTTTCAGCTCAAACGAAGCTATATTGTACACGAAGCTCACACGTTTCTCGCTCTTAACTGAAACGCACTGGATGTTAGAGGGCCTGTGGTTTGTATCAGTTTCAGAAGCAGAGTTGAACTAGATATGGTCCGTGTGTGTAGGAAACACAGTTCTTTTGTTCTGAGCACTCTCACGTTTCCCGCCTTATTAGAGACTCTAGAAAGCAAGAGCGTGCTTCTTGCTCTAAAGCAGAGTGTGTTTCATGGATGAGAACTGTGCTGTGTGTTTCCCTTCAGAAACGGAGTTAAATGCCAGGCTCTGTGTCTTCCTACAAGCGAGACTTCGTTTCAGGTAAACGCAGTCACTTTTCAGCTCAAACGAAGCTATATTGTACACGAAGCTCACACGTTTCTCGCTCTTAACTGAAACGCACTGGATGTTAGAGGGCCTGTGGTTTGTATCAGTTTCAGAAGCAGAGTTGAACTAGATATGGTCCGTGTGTGTAGGAAACACAGTTCTTTTGTTCTGAGCACTCTCACGTTTCCCGCCTTATTAGAGACTCTAGAAAGCAAGAGCATGCTTCTTGCTCTAAAGCAGAGTGTGTTTCATGGATGAGAACTGTGCTGTGTGTTTCCCTTCAGAAACGGAGTTAAATGCCAGGCTCTGTGTCTTCCTACAAGCGAGACTTCGTTTCAGGTAAACGCAGTCACTTTTCAGCTCAAACGAAGCTATATTGTACACGAAGCTCACACGTTTCTCGCTCTTAACTGAAACGCACTGGATGTTAGAGGGCCTGTGGTTTGTATCAGTTTCAGAAGCAGAGTTGAACTAGATATGGTCCGTGTGTGTAGGAAACACAGTTCTTTTGTTCTGAGCACTCTCACGTTTCCCGCCTTATTAGAGACTCTAGAAAGCAAGAGCGTGCTTCTTGCTCTAAAGCAGAGTGTGTTTCATGGATGAGAACTGTGCTGTGTGTTTCCCTTCAGAAACGGAGTTAAATGCCAGGCTCTGTGTCTTCCTACAAGCGAGACTTCGTTTCAGGTAAACGCAGTCACTTTTCAGCTCAAACGAAGCTATATTGTACACGAAGCTCACACGTTTCTCGCTCTTAACTGAAACGCACTGGATGTTAGAGGGCCTGTGGTTTGTATCAGTTTCAGAAGCAGAGTTGAACTAGATATGGTCCGTGTGTGTAGGAAACACAGTTCTTTTGTTCTGAGCACTCTCACGTTTCCCGCCTTATTAGAGACTCTAGAAAGCAAGAGCGTGCTTCTTGCTCTAAAGCAGAGTGTGTTTCATGGATGAGAACTGTGCTGTGTGTTTCCCTTCAGAAACGGAGTTAAATGCCAGGCTCTGTGTCTTCCTACAAGCGAGACTTCGTTTCAGGTAAACGCAGTCACTTTTCAGCTCAAACGAAGCTATATTGTACACGAAGCTCACACGTTTCTCGCTCTTAACTGAAACGCACTGGATGTTAGAGGGCCTGTGGTTTGTATCAGTTTCAGAAGCAGAGTTGAACTAGAAATGGTCCGTGTGTGTAGGAAACACAGTTCTTTTGTTCTGAGCACTCTCACGTTTCCCGCCTTATTAGAGACTCTAGAAAGCAAGAGCGTGCTTCTTGCTCTAAAGCAGAGTGTGTTTCATGGATGAGAATTGTGCTGTGTGTTTCCCTTCAGAAACGGAGTTAAATGCCAGGCTCTGTGTCTTCCTACAAGCGAGACTTCGTTTCAGGTAAACGCAGTCACTTTTCAGCTCAAACGAAGCTATATTGTACACGAAGCTCACACGTTTCTCGCTCTTAACTGAAACGCACTGGATGTTAGAGGGCCTGTGGTTTGTATCAGTTTCAGAAGCAGAGTTGAACTAGATATGGTCCGTGTGTGTAGGAAACACAGTTCTTTTGTTCTGAGCACTCTCACGTTTCCCGCCTTATTAGAGACTCTAGAAAGCAAGAGCGTGCTTCTTGCTCTAAAGCAGAGTGTGTTTCATGGATGAGAACTGTGCTGTGTGTTTCCCTTCAGAAACGGAGTTAAATGCCAGGCTCTGTGTCTTCCTACAAGCGAGACTTCGTTTCAGGTAAACGCAGTCACTTTTCAGCTCAAACGAAGCTATATTGTACACGAAGCTCACACGTTTCTCGCTCTTAACTGAAACGCACTGGATGTTAGAGGGCCTGTGGTTTGTATCAGTTTCAGAAGCAGAGTTGAACTAGATATGGTCCGTGTGTGTAGGAAACACAGTTCTTTTGTTCTGAGCACTCTCACGTTTCCCGCCTTATTAGAGACTCTAGAAAGCAAGAGCGTGCTTCTTGCTCTAAAGCAGAGTGTGTTTCATGGATGAGAACTGTGCTGTGTGTTTCCCTTCAGAAACGGAGTTAAATGCCAGGCTCTGTCTTCCTACAAGCGAGACTTCGTTTCAGGTAAACGCAGTCACTTTTCAGCTCAAACGAAGCTATATTGTACACGAAGCTCACACGTTTCTCGCTCTTAACTGAAACGCACTGGATGTTAGAGGGCCTGTGGTTTGTATCAGTTTCAGAAGCAGAGTTGAGCTAGATATGGTCCGTGTGTGTAGGAAACACAGTTCTTTTGTTCTGAGCACTCTCATGTTTCCCGCCTTATTAGAGACTCTAGAAAGCAAGAGCGTGCTTCTTGCTCTAAAGCAGAGTGTGTTTCATGGATGAGAACTGTGCTGTGTGTTTCCCTTCAGAAACGGAGTTAAATGCCAGGCTCTGTGTCTTCCTACAAGCGAGACTTCGTTTCAGGTAAACGCAGTCACTTTTCAGCTCAAACGAAGCTGTATTGTACACGAAGCTCACACGTTTCTCGCTCTTAACTGAAACGCACTGGATGTTAGAGGGCCTGTGGTTTGTATCAGTTTCAGAAGCAGAGTTGAACTAGATATGGTCCGTGTGTGTAGGAAACACAGTTCTTTTGTTCTGAGCACTCTCACGTTTCCCGCCTTATTAGAGACTCTAGAAAGCAAGAGCGTGCTTCTTGCTCTAAAGCAGAGTGTGTTTCATGGATGAGAACTGTGCTGTGTGTTTCCCTTCAGAAACGGAGTTAAATGCCAGGCTCTGTGTCTTCCTACAAGCGAGACTTCGTTTCAGGTAAACGCAGTCACTTTTCAGCTCAAACGAAGCTATATTGTACACGAAGCTCACACGTTTCTCGCTCTTAACTGAAACACACTGGATGTTAGAGGGCCTGTGGTTTGTATCAGTTTCAGAAGCAGAGTTGAACTAGATATGGTCCGTGTGTGTAGGAAACACAGTTCTTTTGTTCTGAGCACTCTCACGTTTCCCGCCTTATTAGAGACTCTAGAAAGCAAGAGCGTGCTTCTTGCTCTAAAGCAGAGTGTGTTTCATGGATGAGAACTGTGCTGTGTGTTTCCCTTCAGAAACGGAGTTAAATGCCAGGCTCTGTGTCTTCCTACAAGCGAGACTTCGTTTCAGGTAAACGCAGTCACTTTTCAGCTCAAACGAAGCTATATTGTACAGGAAGCTCACACGTTTCTCGCTCTTAACTGAAACGCACTGGATGTTAGAGGGCCTGTGGTTTGTATCAGTTTCAGAAGCAGAGTTGAACTAGATATGGTCCGTGTGTGTAGGAAACACAGTTCTTTTGTTCTGAGCACTCTCACGTTTCCCGCCTTATTAGAGACTCTAGAAAGCAAGAGCGTGCTTCTTGCTCTAAAGCAGAGTGTGTTTCATGGATGAGAACTGTGCTGTGTGTTTCCCTTCAGAAACGGAGTTAAATGCCAGGCTCTGTGTCTTCCTACAAGCGAGACTTCGTTTCAGGTAAACGCAGTCACTTTTCAGCTCAAACGAAGCTATATTGTACACGAAGCTCACACGTTTCTCGCTCTTAACTGAAACGCACTGGATGTTAGAGGGCCTGTGGTTTGTATCAGTTTCAGAAGCAGAGTTGAACTAGATATGGTCCGTGTGTGTAGGAAACACAGTTCTTTTGTTCTGAGCACTCTCACGTTTCCCGCCTTATTAGAGACTCTAGAAAGCAAGAGCGTGCTTCTTGCTCTAAAGCAGAGTGTGTTTTATGGATGAGAACTGTGCTGTGTGTTTCCCTTCAGAAACGGAGTTAAATGCCAGGCTCTGTCTTCCTACAAGCGAGACTTCGTTTCAGGTAAACGCAGTCACTTTTCAGCTCAAACGAAGCTATATTGTACACGAAGCTCACACGTTTCTCGCTCTTAACTGAAACGCACTGGATGTTAGAGGGCCTGTGGTTTGTATCAGTTTCAGAAGCAGAGTTGAGCTTGATATGGTCCGTGTGTGTAGGAAACACAGTTCTTTTGTTCTGAGCACTCTCATGTTTCCCGCCTTATTAGAGACTCTAGAAAGCAAGAGCGTGCTTCTTGCTCTAAAGCAGAGTGTGTTTCATGGATGAGAACTGTGCTGTGTGTTTCCCTTCAGAAACGGAGTTAAATGCCAGGCTCTGTGTCTTCCTACAAGCGAGACTTCGTTTCAGGTAAACGCAGTCACTTTTCAGCTCAAACGAAGCTATATTGTACACGAAGCTCACACGTTTCTCGCTCTTAACTGAAACGCACTGGATGTTAGAGGGCCTGTGGTTTGTATCAGTTTCAGAAGCAGAGTTGAACTAGATATGGTCCGTGTGTGTAGGAAACACAGTTCTTTTGTTCTGAGCACTCTCACGTTTCCCGCCTTATTAGAGACTCTAGAAAGCAAGAGCGTGCTTCTTGCTCTAAAGCAGAGTGTGTTTCATGGATGAGAACTGTGCTGTGTGTTTCCCTTCAGAAACGGAGTTAAATGCCAGGCTCTGTGTCTTCCTACAAGCGAGACTTCGTTTCAGGTAAACGCAGTCACTTTTCAGCTCAAACGAAGCTATATTGTACACGAAGCTCACACGTTTCTCGCTCTTAACTGAAACGCACTGGATGTTAGAGGGCCTGTGGTTTGTATCAGTTTCAGAAGCAGAGTTGAGCTAGATATGGTCCGTGTGTGTAGGAAACACAGTTCTTTTGTTCTGAGCACTCTCACGTTTCCCGCCTTATTAGAGACTCTAGAAAGCAAGAGCGTGCTTCTTGCTCTAAAGCAGAGTGTGTTTCATGGATGAGAACTGTGCTGTGTGTTTCCCTTCAGAAACGGAGTTAAATGCCAGGCTCTGTGTCTTCCTACAAGCGAGACTTCGTTTCAGGTAAACGCAGTCACTTTTCAGCTCAAACGAAGCTATATTGTAAACGAAGCTCACACGTTTCTCGCTCTTAACTGAAACGCACTGGATGTTAGAGGGCCTGTGGTTTGTATCAGTTTCAGAAGCAGAGTTGAGCTAAATATGGTCCGTGTGTGTAGGAAACACAGTTCTTTTGTTCTGAGCACTCTCATGTTTCCCGCCTTATTAGAGACTCTAGAAAGCAAGAGCGTGCTTCTTGCTCTAAAGCAGAGTGTGTTTCATGGATGAGAACTGTGCTGTGTGTTTCCCTTCAGAAACGGAGTTAAATGCCAGGCTCTGTGTCTTCCTACAAGCGAGACTTCGTTTCAGGTAAACGCAGTCACTTTTCAGCTCAAACGAAGCTATATTGTACACGAAGCTCACACGTTTCTCGCTCTTAACTGAAACGCACTGGATGTTAGAGGGCCTGTGGTTTGTATCAGTTTCAGAAGCAGAGTTGAACTAGATATGGTCCGTGTGTGTAGGAAACACAGTTCTTTTGTTCTGAGCACTCTCACGTTTCCCGCCTTATTAGAGACTCTAGAAAGCAAGAGCGTGCTTCTTGCTCTAAAGCAGAGTGTGTTTCATGGATGAGAACTGTGCTGTGTGTTTCCCTTCAGAAACGGAGTTAAATGCCAGGCTCTGTGTCTTCCTACAAGCGAGACTTCGTTTCAGGTAAACGCAGTCACTTTTCAGCTCAAACGAAGCTATATTGTACACGAAGCTCACACGTTTCTCGCTCTTAACTGAAACGCACTGGATGTTAGAGGGCCTGTGGTTTGTATCAGTTTCAGAAGCAGAGTTGAACTAGATATGGTCCGTGTGTGTAGGAAACACAGTTCTTTTGTTCTGAGCACTCTCACGTTTCCCGCCTTATTAGAGACTCTAGAAAGCAAGAGCGTGCTTCTTGCTCTAAAGCAGAGTGTGTTTCATGGATGAGAACTGTGCTGTGTGTTTCCCTTCAGAAACGGAGTTAAATGCCAGGCTCTGTGTCTTCCTACAAGCGAGACTTCGTTTCAGGTAAACGCAGTCACTTTTCAGCTAAAACGAAGCTATATTGTACACGAAGCTCACACGTTTCTCGCTCTTAACTGAAACGCACTGGATGTTAGAGGGCCTGTGGTTTGTATCAGTTTCAGAAGCAGAGTTGAGCTAGATATGGTCCGTGTGTGTAGGAAACACAGTTCTTTTGTTCTGAGCACTCTCACGTTTCCCGCCTTATTAGAGACTCTAGAAAGCAAGAGCGTGCTTCTTGCTCTAAAGCAGAGTGTGTTTCATGGATGAGAACTGTGCTGTGTGTTTCCCTTCAGAAACGGAGTTAAATGCCAGGCTCTGTGTCTTCCTACAAGCGAGACTTCGTTTCAGGTAAACGCAGTCACTTTTCAGCTCAAACGAAGCTATATTGTACACGAAGCTCACACGTTTCTCGCTCTTAACTGAAACGCACTGGATGTTAGAGGGCCTGTGGTTTGTATCAGTTTCAGAAGCAGAGTTGAACTAGATATGGTCCGTGTGTGTAGGAAACACAGTTCTTTTGTTCTGAGCACTCTCACGTTTCCCGCCTTATTAGAGACTCTAGAAAGCAAGAGCGTGCTTCTTGCTCTAAAGCAGAGTGTGTTTCATGGATGAGAACTGTGCTGTGTGTTTCCCTTCAGAAACTGAGTTAAATGCCAGGCTCTGTGTCTTCCTACAAGCGAGACTTCGTTTCAGGTAAACGCAGTCACTTTTCAGCTCAAACGAAGCTATATTGTACACGAAGCTCACACGTTTCTCGCTCTTAACTGAAACGCACTGGATGTTAGAGGGCCTGTGGTTTGTATCAGTTTCAGAAGCAGAGTTGAACTAGATATGGTCCGTGTGTGTAGGAAACACAGTTCTTTTGTTCTGAGCACTCTCACGTTTCCCGCCTTATTAGAGACTCTAGAAAGCAAGAGCGTGCTTCTTGCTCTAAAGCAGAGTGTGTTTCATGGATGAGAACTGTGCTGTGTGTTTCCCTTCAGAAACGGAGTTAAATGCCAGGCTCTGTGTCTTCCTACAAGCGAGACTTCGTTTCAGGTAAACGCAGTCACTTTTCAGCTCAAACGAAGCTATATTGTACACGAAGCTCACACGTTTCTCGCTCTTAACTGAAACGCACTGGATGTTAGAGGGCCTGTGGTTTGTATCAGTTTCAGAAGCAGAGTTGAACTAGATATGGTCCGTGTGTGTAGGAAACACAGTTCTTTTGTTCTGAGCACTCTCACGTTTCCCGCCTTATTAGAGACTCTAGAAAGCAAGAGCGTGCTTCTTGCTCTAAAGCAGAGTGTGTTTCGTGGATGAGAACTGTGCTGTGTGTTTCCCTTCAGAAACGGAGTTAAATGCCAGGCTCTGTGTCTTCCTACAAGCGAGACTTCGTTTCAGGTAAACGCAGTCACTTTTCAGCTCAAACGAAGCTATATTGTACACGAAGCTCACACGTTTCTCGCTCTTAACTGAAACGCACTGGATGTTAGAGGGCCTGTGGTTTGTATCAGTTTCAGAAGCAGAGTTGAACTAGATATGGTCCGTGTGTGTAGGAAACACAGTTCTTTTGTTCTGAGCACTCTCACGTTTCCCGCCTTATTAGAGACTCTAGAAAGCAAGAGCGTGCTTCTTGCTCTAAAGCAGAGTGTGTTTCGTGGATGAGAACTGTGCTGTGTGTTTCCCTTCAGAAACGGAGTTAAATGCCAGGCTCTGTCTTCCTACAAGCGAGACTTCGTTTCAGGTAAACGCAGTCACTTTTCAGCTCAAACGAAGCTATATTGTACACGAAGCTCACACGTTTCTCGCTCTTAACTGAAACGCACTGGATGTTAGAGGGCCTTTGGTTTGTATCAGTTTCAGAAGCAGAGTTTAGCTAGATATGGTCCGTGTGTGTAGGAAACACAGTTCTTTTGTTCTGAGCACTCTCACGTTTCCCGCCTTATTAGAGACTCTAGAAAGCAAGAGCGTGCTTCTTGCTCTAAAGCAGAGTGTGTTTCATGGATGAGAACTGTGCTGTGTGTTTCCCTTCAGAAACGGAGTTAAATGCCAGGCTCTGTGTCTTCCTACAAGCGAGACTTCGTTTCAGGTAAACGCAGTCACTTTTCAGCTCAAACGAAGCTATATTGTACACGAAGCTCACACGTTTCTCGCTCTTAACTGAAACGCACTGGATGTTAGAGGGCCTGTGGTTTGTATCAGTTTCAGAAGCAGAGTTGAACTAGATATGGTCCGTGTGTGTAGGAAACACAGTTCTTTTGTTCTGAGCACTCTCACGTTTCCCGCCTTATTAGAGACTCTAGAAAGCAAGAGCGTGCTTCTTGCTCTAAAGCAGAGTGTGTTTCATGGATGAGAACTGTGCTGTGTGTTTCCCTTCAGAAACGGAGTTAAATGCCAGGCTCTGTGTCTTCCTACAAGCGAGACTTCGTTTCAGGTAAACGCAGTCACTTTTCAGCTCAAACGAAGCTATATTGTACACGAAGCTCACACGTTTCTCGCTCTTAACTGAAACGCACTGGATGTTAGAGGGCCTGTGGTTTGTATCAGTTTCAGAAGCAGAGTTGAACTAGATATGGTCCGTGTGTATAGGAAACACAGTTCTTTTGTTCTGAGCACTCTCACGTTTCCCGCCTTATTAGAGACTCTAGAAAGCAAGAGCGTGCTTCTTGCTCTAAAGCAGAGTGTGTTTCATGGATGAGAACTGTGCTGTGTGTTTCCCTTCAGAAACGGAGTTAAATGCCAGGCTCTGTGTCTTCCTACAAGCGAGACTTCGTTTCAGGTAAACGCAGTCACTTTTCAGCTCAAACGAAGCTATATTGTACACGAAGCTCACACGTTTCTCGCTCTTAACTGAAACGCACTGGATGTTAGAGGGCCTGTGGTTTGTATCAGTTTCAGAAGCAGAGTTGAACTAGAAATGGTCCGTGTGTGTAGGAAACACAGTTCTTTTGTTCTGAGCACTCTCACGTTTCCCGCCTTATTAGAGACTCTAGAAAGCAAGAGCGTGCTTCTTGCTCTAAAGCAGAGTGTGTTTCATGGATGAGAACTGTGCTGTGTGTTTCCCTTCAGAAACGGAGTTAAATGCCAGGCTCTGTGTCTTCCTACAAGCGAGACTTCGTTTCAGGTAAACGCAGTCACTTTTCAGCTCAAACGAAGCTATATTGTACACGAAGCTCACACGTTTCTCGCTCTTAACTGAAACGCACTGGATGTTAGAGGGCCTGTGGTTTGTATCAGTTTCAGAAGCAGAGTTGAACTAGATATGGTCCGTGTGTGTAGGAAACACAGTTCTTTTGTTCTGAGCACTCTCACGTTTCCCGCCTTATTAGAGACTCTAGAAAGCAAGAGCGTGCTTCTTGCTCTAAAGCAGAGTGTGTTTCATGGATGAGAACTGTGCAGTGTGTTTCCCTTCAGAAACGGAGTTAAATGCCAGGCTCTGTGTCTTCCTACAAGCGAGACTTCGTTTCAGGTAAACGCAGTCACTTTTCAGCTCAAACGAAGCTATATTGTACACGAAGCTCACACGTTTCTCGCTCTTAACTGAAACGCACTGGATGTTAGAGGGCCTGTGGTTTGTATCAGTTTCAGAAGCAGAGTTGAACTAGATATGGTCCGTGTGTGTAGGAAACACAGTTCTTTTGTTCTGAGCACTCTCACGTTTCCCGCCTTATTAGAGACTCTAGAAAGCAAGAGCGTGCTTCTTGCTCTAAAGCAGAGTGTGTTTCATGGATGAGAACTGTGCTGTGTGTTTCCCTTCAGAAACGGAGTTAAATGCCAGGCTCTGTCTTCCTACAAGCGAGACTTCGTTTCAGGTAAACGCAGTCACTTTTCAGCTCAAACGAAGCTATATTGTACACGAAGCTCACACGTTTCTCGCTCTTAACTGAAACGCACTGGATGTTAGAGGGCCTGTGGTTTGTATCAGTTTCAGAAGCAGAGTTGAGCTAGATATGGTCCGTGTGTGTAGGAAACACAGTTCTTTTGTTCTGAGCACTCTCATGTTTCCCGCCTTATTAGAGACTCTAGAAAGCAAGAGCGTGCTTCTTGCTCTAAAGCAGAGTGTGTTTCATGGATGAGAACTGTGCTGTGTGTTTCCCTTCAGAAACGGAGTTAAATGCCAGGCTCTGTGTCTTCCTACAAGCGAGACTTCGTTTCAGGTAAACGCAGTCACTTTTCAGCTCAAACGAAGCTATATTGTACACGAAGCTCACACGTTTCTCGCTCTTAACTGAAACGCACTGGATGTTAGAGGGCCTGTGGTTTGTATCAGTTTCAGAAGCAGAGTTGAACTAGATATGGTCCGTGTGTGTAGGAAACACAGTTCTTTTGTTCTGAGCACTCTCACGTTTCCCGCCTTATTAGAGACTCTAGAAAGCAAGAGCGTGCTTCTTGCTCTAAAGCAGAGTGTGTTTCATGGATGAGAACTGTGCTGTGTGTTTCCCTTCAGAAACGGAGTTAAATGCCAGGCTCTGTGTCTTCCTACAAGCGAGACTTCGTTTCAGGTAAACGCAGTCACTTTTCAGCTCAAACGAAGCTATATTGTACACGAAGCTCACACGTTTCTCGCTCTTAACTGAAACGCACTGGATGTTAGAGGGCCTGTGGTTTGTATCAGTTTCAGAAGCAGAGTTGAACTAGATATGGTCCGTGTGTATAGGAAACACAGTTCTTTTGTTCTGAGCACTCTCACGTTTCCCGCCTTATTAGAGACTCTAGAAAGCAAGAGCGTGCTTCTTGCTCTAAAGCAGAGTGTGTTTCATGGATGAGAACTGTGCTGTGTGTTTCCCTTCAGAAACGGAGTTAAATGCCAGGCTCTGTGTCTTCCTACAAGCGAGACTTCGTTTCAGGTAAACGCAGTCACTTTTCAGCTCAAACGAAGCTATATTGTACACGAAGCTCACACGTTTCTCGCTCTTAACTGAAACGCACTGGATGTTAGAGGGCCTGTGGTTTGTATCAGTTTCAGAAGCAGAGTTGAACTAGAAATGGTCCGTGTGTGTAGGAAACACAGTTCTTTTGTTCTGAGCACTCTCACGTTTCCCGCCTTATTAGAGACTCTAGAAAGCAAGAGCGTGCTTCTTGCTCTAAAGCAGAGTGTGTTTCATGGATGAGAACTGTGCTGTGTGTTTCCCTTCAGAAACGGAGTTAAATGCCAGGCTCTGTGTCTTCCTACAAGCGAGACTTCGTTTCAGGTAAACGCAGTCACTTTTCAGCTCAAACGAAGCTATATTGTACACGAAGCTCACACGTTTCTCGCTCTTAACTGAAACGCACTGGATGTTAGAGGGCCTGTGGTTTGTATCAGTTTCAGAAGCAGAGTTGAACTAGATATGGTCCGTGTGTGTAGGAAACACAGTTCTTTTGTTCTGAGCACTCTCACGTTTCCCGCCTTATTAGAGACTCTAGAAAGCAAGAGCGTGCTTCTTGCTCTAAAGCAGAGTGTGTTTCATGGATGAGAACTGTGCAGTGTGTTTCCCTTCAGAAACGGAGTTAAATGCCAGGCTCTGTGTCTTCCTACAAGCGAGACTTCGTTTCAGGTAAACGCAGTCACTTTTCAGCTCAAACGAAGCTATATTGTACACGAAGCTCACACGTTTCTCGCTCTTAACTGAAACGCACTGGATGTTAGAGGGCCTGTGGTTTGTATCAGTTTCAGAAGCAGAGTTGAACTAGATATGGTCCGTGTGTGTAGGAAACACAGTTCTTTTGTTCTGAGCACTCTCACGTTTCCCGCCTTATTAGAGACTCTAGAAAGCAAGAGCGTGCTTCTTGCTCTAAAGCAGAGTGTGTTTCATGGATGAGAACTGTGCTGTGTGTTTCCCTTCAGAAACGGAGTTAAATGCCAGGCTCTGTCTTCCTACAAGCGAGACTTCGTTTCAGGTAAACGCAGTCACTTTTCAGCTCAAACGAAGCTATATTGTACACGAAGCTCACACGTTTCTCGCTCTTAACTGAAACGCACTGGATGTTAGAGGGCCTGTGGTTTGTATCAGTTTCAGAAGCAGAGTTGAGCTAGATATGGTCCGTGTGTGTAGGAAACACAGTTCTTTTGTTCTGAGCACTCTCATGTTTCCCGCCTTATTAGAGACTCTAGAAAGCAAGAGCGTGCTTCTTGCTCTAAAGCAGAGTGTGTTTCATGGATGAGAACTGTGCTGTGTGTTTCCCTTCAGAAACGGAGTTAAATGCCAGGCTCTGTGTCTTCCTACAAGCGAGACTTCGTTTCAGGTAAACGCAGTCACTTTTCAGCTCAAACGAAGCTATATTGTACACGAAGCTCACACGTTTCTCGCTCTTAACTGAAACGCACTGGATGTTAGAGGGCCTGTGGTTTGTATCAGTTTCAGAAGCAGAGTTGAACTAGATATGGTCCGTGTGTGTAGGAAACACAGTTCTTTTGTTCTGAGCACTCTCACGTTTCCCGCCTTATTAGAGACTCTAGAAAGCAAGAGCGTGCTTCTTGCTCTAAAGCAGAGTGTGTTTCATGGATGAGAACTGTGCTGTGTGTTTCCCTTCAGAAACGGAGTTAAATGCCAGGCTCTGTGTCTTCCTACAAGCGAGACTTCGTTTCAGGTAAACGCAGTCACTTTTCAGCTCAAACGAAGCTATATTGTACACGAAGCTCACACGTTTCTCGCTCTTAACTGAAACGCACTGGATGTTAGAGGGCCTGTGGTTTGTATCAGTTTCAGAAGCAGAGTTGAACTAGATATGGTCCGTGTGTGTAGGAAACACAGTTCTTTTGTTCTGAGCACTCTCACGTTTCCCGCCTTATTAGAGACTCTAGAAAGCAAGAGCGTGCTTCTTGCTCTAAAGCAGAGTGTGTTTCATGGATGAGAACTGTGCTGTGTGTTTCCCTTCAGAAACGGAGTTAAATGCCAGGCTCTGTGTCTTCCTACAAGCGAGACTTCGTTTCAGGTAAACGCAGTCACTTTTCAGCTCAAAGGATGCTATATTGTACACGAAGCTGACACGTTTCTCGCTCTTAACTGAAACGCACTGGATGTTAGAGGGCCTGTGGTTTGTATCAGTTTCAGAAGCAGAGTTGAACTAGATATGGTCCGTGTGTGTAGGAAACACAGTTCTTTTGTTCTGAGCACTCTCACGTTTCCCGCCTTATTAGAGACTCTAGAAAGCAAGAGCGTGCTTCTTGCTCTAAAGCAGAGTGTGTTTCATGGATGAGAACTGTGCTGTGTGTTTCCCTTCAGAAACGGAGTTAAATGCCAGGCTCTGTGTCTTCCTACAAGCGAGACTTCGTTTCAGGTAAACGCAGTCACTTTTCAGCTCAAACGAAGCTATATTGTACACGAAGCTCACACGTTTCTCGCTCTTAACTGAAACGCACTGGATGTTAGAGGGCCTGTGGTTTGTATCAGTTTCAGAAGCAGAGTTGAGCTAGATATGGTCCGTGTGTGTAGGAAACACAGTTCTTTTGTTCTGAGCACTCTCACGTTTCCCGCCTTATTAGAGACTCTAGAAAGCAAGAGCGTGCTTCTTGCTCTAAAGCAGAGTGTGTTTCATGGATGAGAACTGTGCTGTGTGTTTCCCTTCAGAAACGGAGTTAAATGCCAGGCTCTGTGTCTTCCTACAAGCGAGACTTCGTTTCAGGTAAACGCAGTCACTTTTCAGCTCAAACGAAGCTATATTGTACACGAAGCTCACACGTTTCTCGCTCTTAACTGAAACGCACTGGATGTTAGAGGGCCTGTGGTTTGTATCAGTTTCAGAAGCAGAGTTGAACTAGATATGGTCCGTGTGTGTAGGAAACACAGTTCTTTTGTTCTGAGCACTCTCACGTTTCCCGCCTTATTAGAGACTCTAGAAAGCAAGAGCGTGCTTCTTGCTCTAAAGCAGAGTGTGTTTCATGGATGAGAACTGTGCTGTGTGTTTCCCTTCAGAAACGGAGTTAAATGCCAGGCTCTGTGTCTTCCTACAAGCGAGACTTCGTTTCAGGTAAACGCAGTCACTTTTCAGCTCAAACGAAGCTATATTGTACACGAAGCTCACACGTTTCTCGCTCTTAACTGAAACGCACTGGATGTTAGAGGGCCTGTGGTTTGTATCAGTTTCAGAAGCAGAGTTGAGCTAGATATGGTCCGTGTGTGTAGGAAACACAGTTCTTTTGTTCTGAGCACTCTCACGTTTCCCGCCTTATTAGAGACTCTAGAAAGCAAGAGCGTGCTTCTTGCTCTAAAGCAGAGTGTGTTTCATGGATGAGAACTGTGCTGTGTGTTTCCCTTCAGAAACGGAGTTAAATGCCAGGCTCTGTGTCTTCCTACAAGCGAGACTTCGTTTCAGGTAAACGCAGTCACTTTTCAGCTCAAACGAAGCTATATTGTACACGAAGCTCACACGTTTCTCGCTCTTAACTGAAACGCACTGGATGTTAGAGGGCCTATGGTTTGTATCAGTTTCAGAAGCAGAGTTGAACTAGATATGGTCCGTGTGTGTAGGAAACACAGTTCTTTTGTTCTGAGCACTCTCACGTTTCCCGCCTTATTAGAGACTCTAGAAAGCAAGAGCGTGCTTCTTGCTCTAAAGCAGAGTGTGTTTCATGGATGAGAACTGTGCTGTGTGTTTCCCTTCAGAAACGGAGTTAAATGCCAGGCTCTGTGTCTTCCTACAAGCGAGACTTCGTTTCAGGTAAACGCAGTCACTTTTCAGCTCAAAGGATGCTATATTGTACACGAAGCTGACACGTTTCTCGCTCTTAACTGAAACGCACTGGATGTTAGAGGGCCTGTGGTTTGTATCAGTTTCAGAAGCAGAGTTGAACTAGATATGGTCCGTGTGTGTAGGAAACACAGTTCTTTTGTTCTGAGCACTCTCACGTTTCCCGCCTTATTAGAGACTCTAGAAAGCAAGAGCGTGCTTCTTGCTCTAAAGCAGAGTGTGTTTCATGGATGAGAACTGTGCTGTGTGTTTCCCTTCAGAAACGGAGTTAAATGCCAGGCTCTGTGTCTTCCTACAAGCGAGACTTCGTTTCAGGTAAACGCAGTCACTTTTCAGCTCAAACGAAGCTATATTGTACACGAAGCTCACACGTTTCTCGCTCTTAACTGAAACGCACTGGATGTTAGAGGGCCTGTGGTTTGTATCAGTTTCAGAAGCAGAGTTGAGCTAGATATGGTCCGTGTGTGTAGGAAACACAGTTCTTTTGTTCTGAGCACTCTCACGTTTCCCGCCTTATTAGAGACTCTAGAAAGCAAGAGCGTGCTTCTTGCTCTAAAGCAGAGTGTGTTTCATGGATGAGAACTGTGCTGTGTGTTTCCCTTCAGAAACGGAGTTAAATGCCAGGCTCTGTGTCTTCCTACAAGCGAGACTTCGTTTCAGGTAAACGCAGTCACTTTTCAGCTCAAACGAAGCTATATTGTACACGAAGCTCACACGTTTCTCGCTCTTAACTGAAACGCACTGGATGTTAGAGGGCCTGTGGTTTGTATCAGTTTCAGAAGCAGAGTTGAACTAGATATGGTCCGTGTGTGTAGGAAACACAGTTCTTTTGTTCTGAGCACTCTCACGTTTCCCGCCTTATTAGAGACTCTAGAAAGCAAGAGCGTGCTTCTTGCTCTAAAGCAGAGTGTGTTTCATGGATGAGAACTGTGCTGTGTGTTTCCCTTCAGAAACGGAGTTAAATGCCAGGCTCTGTGTCTTCCTACAAACGAGACTTCGTTTCAGGTAAACGCAGTCACTTTTCAGCTCAAACGAAGCTGTATTGTACACGAAGCTCACACGTTTCTCGCTCTTAACTGAAACGCACTGGATGTTAGAGGGCCTGTGGTTTGTATCAGTTTCAGAAGCAGAGTTGAACTAGAAATGGTCCGTGTGTGTAGGAAACAGTTCTTTTGTTCTGAGCACTCTCACGTTTCCCGCCTTATTAGAGACTCTAGAAAGCAAGAGCGTGCTTCTTGCTCTAAAGCAGAGTGTGTTTCATGGATGAGAACTGTGCTGTGTGTTTCCCTTCAGAAACGGAGTTAAATGCCAGGCTCTGTGTCTTCCTACAAGCGAGACTTCGTTTCAGGTAAACGCAGTCACTTTTCAGCTCAAACGAAGCTATATTGTACACGAAGCTCACACGTTTCTCGCTCTTAACTGAAACGCACTGGATGTTAGAGGGCCTGTGGTTTGTATCAGTTTCAGAAGCAGAGTTGAACTAGATATGGTCCGTGTGTGTAGGAAACACAGTTCTTTTGTTCTGAGCACTCTCACGTTTCCCGCCTTATTAGAGACTCTAGAAAGCAAGAGCGTGCTTCTTGCTCTAAAGCAGAGTGTGTTTCATGGATGAGAACTGTGCTGTGTGTTTCCCTTCAGAAACGGAGTTAAATGCCAGGCTCTGTGTCTTCCTACAAGCGAGACTTCGTTTCAGGTAAACGCAGTCACTTTTCAGCTCAAACGAAGCTATATTGTACACGAAGCTCACACGTTTCTCGCTCTTAACTGAAACGCACTGGATGTTAGAGGGCCTGTGGTTTGTATCAGTTTCAGAAGCAGAGTTGAACTAGATATGGTCCGTGTGTGTAGGAAACACAGTTCTTTTGTTCTGAGCACTCTCACGTTTCCCGCCTTATTAGAGACTCTAGAAAGCAAGAGCGTGCTTCTTGCTCTAAAGCAGAGTGTGTTTCATGGATGAGAACTGTGCTGTGTGTTTCCCTTCAGAAACGGAGTTAAATGCCAGGCTCTGTGTCTTCCTACAAGCGAGACTTCGTTTCAGGTAAACGCAGTCACTTTTCAGCTCAAACGAAGCTATATTGTACACGAAGCTCACACGTTTCTCGCTCTTAACTGAAACGCACTGGATGTTAGAGGGCCTATGGTTTGTATCAGTTTCAGAAGCAGAGTTGAACTAGATATGGTCCGTGTGTGTAGGAAACACAGTTCTTTTGTTCTGAGCACTCTCACGTTTCCCGCCTTATTAGAGACTCTAGAAAGCAAGAGCGTGCTTCTTGCTCTAAAGCAGAGTGTGTTTCATGGATGAGAACTGTGCTGTGTGTTTCCCTTCAGAAACGGAGTTAAATGCCAGGCTCTGTGTCTTCCTACAAGCGAGACTTCGTTTCAGGTAAACGCAGTCACTTTTCAGCTCAAAGGATGCTATATTGTACACGAAGCTGACACGTTTCTCGCTCTTAACTGAAACGCACTGGATGTTAGAGGGCCTGTGGTTTGTATCAGTTTCAGAAGCAGAGTTGAACTAGATATGGTCCGTGTGTGTAGGAAACACAGTTCTTTTGTTCTGAGCACTCTCACGTTTCCCGCCTTATTAGAGACTCTAGAAAGCAAGAGCGTGCTTCTTGCTCTAAAGCAGAGTGTGTTTCATGGATGAGAACTGTGCTGTGTGTTTCCCTTCAGAAACGGAGTTAAATGCCAGGCTCTGTGTCTTCCTACAAGCGAGACTTCGTTTCAGGTAAACGCAGTCACTTTTCAGCTCAAACGAAGCTATATTGTACACGAAGCTCACACGTTTCTCGCTCTTAACTGAAACGCACTGGATGTTAGAGGGCCTGAGGTTTGTATCAGTTTCAGAAGCAGAGTTGAGCTAGATATGGTCCGTGTGTGTAGGAAACACAGTTCTTTTGTTCTGAGCACTCTCACGTTTCCCGCCTTATTAGAGACTCTAGAAAGCAAGAGCGTGCTTCTTGCTCTAAAGCAGAGTGTGTTTCATGGATGAGAACTGTGCTGTGTGTTTCCCTTCAGAAACGGAGTTAAATGCCAGGCTCTGTGTCTTCCTACAAGCGAGACTTCGTTTCAGGTAAACGCAGTCACTTTTCAGCTCAAACGAAGCTATATTGTACACGAAGCTCACACGTTTCTCGCTCTTAACTGAAACGCACTGGATGTTAGAGGGCCTGTGGTTTGTATCAGTTTCAGAAGCAGAGTTGAACTAGATATGGTCCGTGTGTATAGGAAACACAGTTCTTTTGTTCTGAGCACTCTCACGTTTCCCGCCTTATTAGAGACTCTAGAAAGCAAGAGCGTGCTTCTTGCTCTAAAGCAGAGTGTGTTTCATGGATGAGAACTGTGCTGTGTGTTTCCCTTCAGAAACGGAGTTAAATGCCAGGCTCTGTGTCTTCCTACAAGCGAGACTTCGTTTCAGGTAAACGCAGTCACTTTTCAGCTCAAACGAAGCTATATTGTACACGAAGCTCACACGTTTCTCGCTCTTAACTGAAACGCACTGGATGTTAGAGGGCCTGTGGTTTGTATCAGTTTCAGAAGCAGAGTTGAACTAGAAATGGTCCGTGTGTGTAGGAAACACAGTTCTTTTGTTCTGAGCACTCTCACGTTTCCCGCCTTATTAGAGACTCTAGAAAGCAAGAGCGTGCTTCTTGCTCTAAAGCAGAGTGTGTTTCATGGATGAGAACTGTGCTGTGTGTTTCCCTTCAGAAACGGAGTTAAATGCCAGGCTCTGTGTCTTCCTACAAGCGAGACTTCGTTTCAGGTAAACGCAGTCACTTTTCAGCTCAAACGAAGCTATATTGTACACGAAGCTCACACGTTTCTCGCTCTTAACTGAAACGCACTGGATGTTAGAGGGCCTGTGGTTTGTATCAGTTTCAGAAGCAGAGTTGAACTAGATATGGTCCGTGTGTGTAGGAAACACAGTTCTTTTGTTCTGAGCACTCTCACGTTTCCCGCCTTATTAGAGACTCTAGAAAGCAAGAGCGTGCTTCTTGCTCTAAAGCAGAGTGTGTTTCATGGATGAGAACTGTGCAGTGTGTTTCCCTTCAGAAACGGAGTTAAATGCCAGGCTCTGTGTCTTCCTACAAGCGAGACTTCGTTTCAGGTAAACGCAGTCACTTTTCAGCTCAAACGAAGCTATATTGTACACGAAGCTCACACGTTTCTCGCTCTTAACTGAAACGCACTGGATGTTAGAGGGCCTGTGGTTTGTATCAGTTTCAGAAGCAGAGTTGAACTAGATATGGTCCGTGTGTGTAGGAAACACAGTTCTTTTGTTCTGAGCACTCTCACGTTTCCCGCCTTATTAGAGACTCTAGAAAGCAAGAGCGTGCTTCTTGCTCTAAAGCAGAGTGTGTTTCATGGATGAGAACTGTGCTGTGTGTTTCCCTTCAGAAACGGAGTTAAATGCCAGGCTCTGTCTTCCTACAAGCGAGACTTCGTTTCAGGTAAACGCAGTCACTTTTCAGCTCAAACGAAGCTATATTGTACACGAAGCTCACACGTTTCTCGCTCTTAACTGAAACGCACTGGATGTTAGAGGGCCTGTGGTTTGTATCAGTTTCAGAAGCAGAGTTGAGCTAGATATGGTCCGTGTGTGTAGGAAACACAGTTCTTTTGTTCTGAGCACTCTCACGTTTCCCGCCTTATTAGAGACTCTAGAAAGCAAGAGCGTGCTTCTTGCTCTAAAGCAGAGTGTGTTTCATGGATGAGAACTGTGCTGTGTGTTTCCCTTCAGAAACGGAGTTAAATGCCAGGCTCTGTGTCTTCCTACAAGCGAGACTTCGTTTCAGGTAAACGCAGTCACTTTTCAGCTCAAACGAAGCTATATTGTACACGAAGCTCACACGTTTCTCGCTCTTAACTGAAACGCACTGGATGTTAGAGGGCCTGTGGTTTGTATCAGTTTCAGAAGCAGAGTTGAACTAGATATGGTCCGTGTGTGTAGGAAACACAGTTCTTTTGTTCTGAGCACTCTCACGTTTCCCGCCTTATTAGAGACTCTAGAAAGCAAGAGCGTGCTTCTTGCTCTAAAGCAGAGTGTGTTTCATGGATGAGAACTGTGCTGTGTGTTTCCCTTCAGAAACGGAGTTAAATGCCAGGCTCTGTGTCTTCCTACAAGCGAGACTTCGTTTCAGGTAAACGCAGTCACTTTTCAGCTCAAACGAAGCTATATTGTACACGAAGCTCACACGTTTCTCGCTCTTAACTGAAACGCACTGGATGTTAGAGGGCCTGTGGTTTGTATCAGTTTCAGAAGCAGAGTTGAACTAGATATGGTCCGTGTGTGTAGGAAACACAGTTCTTTTGTTCTGAGCACTCTCACGTTTCCCGCCTTATTAGAGACTCTAGAAAGCAAGAGCGTGCTTCTTGCTCTAAAGCAGAGTGTGTTTCATGGATGAGAACTGTGCTGTGTGTTTCCCTTCAGAAACGGAGTTAAATGCCAGGCTCTGTGTCTTCCTACAAGCGAGACTTCGTTTCAGGTAAACGCAGTCACTTTTCAGCTCAAACGAAGCTATATTGTACACGAAGCTCACACGTTTCTCGCTCTTAACTGAAACGCACTGGATGTTAGAGGGCCTGTGGTTTGTATCAGTTTCAGAAGCAGAGTTGAGCTAGATATGGTCCGTGTGTGTAGGAAACACAGTTCTTTTGTTCTGAGCACTCTCACGTTTCCCGCCTTATTAGAGACTCTAGAAAGCAAGAGCGTGCTTCTTGCTCTAAAGCAGAGTGTGTTTCATGGATGAGAACTGTGCTGTGTGTTTCCCTTCAGAAACGGAGTTAAATGCCAGGCTCTGTGTCTTCCTACAAGCGAGACTTCGTTTCAGGTAAACGCAGTCACTTTTCAGCTCAAACGAAGCTATATTGTACACGAAGCTCACACGTTTCTCGCTCTTAACTGAAACGCACTGGATGTTAGAGGGCCTGTGGTTTGTATCAGTTTCAGAAGCAGAGTTGAACTAGATATGGTCCGTGTGTGTAGGAAACACAGTTCTTTTGTTCTGAGCACTCTCACGTTTCCCGCCTTATTAGAGACTCTAGAAAGCAAGAGCGTGCTTCTTGCTCTAAAGCAGAGTGTGTTTCATGGATGAGAACTGTGCTGTGTGTTTCCCTTCAGAAACGGAGTTAAATGCCAGGCTCTGTGTCTTCCTACAAGCGAGACTTCGTTTCAGGTAAACGCAGTCACTTTTCAGCTCAAACGAAGCTATATTGTACACGAAGCTCACACGTTTCTCGCTCTTAACTGAAACGCACTGGATGTTAGAGGGCCTGTGGTTTGTATCAGTTTCAGAAGCAGAGTTGAACTAGATATGGTCCGTGTGTGTAGGAAACACAGTTCTTTTGTTCTGAGCACTCTCACGTTTCCCGCCTTATTAGAGACTCTAGAAAGCAAGAGCGTGCTTCTTGCTCTAAAGCAGAGTGTGTTTCATGGATGAGAACTGTGCTGTGTGTTTCCCTTCAGAAACGGAGTTAAATGCCAGGCTCTGTGTCTTCCTACAAGCGAGACTTCGTTTCAGGTAAACGCAGTCACTTTTCAGCTCAAACGAAGCTATATTGTACACGAAGCTCACACGTTTCTCGCTCTTAACTGAAACGCACTGGATGTTAGAGGGCCTGTGGTTTGTATCAGTTTCAGAAGCAGAGTTGAGCTAGATATGGTCCGTGTGTGTAGGAAACACAGTTCTTTTGTTCTGAGCACTCTCACGTTTCCCGCCTTATTAGAGACTCTAGAAAGCAAGAGCGTGCTTCTTGCTCTAAAGCAGAGTGTGTTTCATGGATGAGAACTGTGCTGTGTGTTTCCCTTCAGAAACGGAGTTAAATGCCAGGCTCTGTGTCTTCCTACAAGCGAGACTTCGTTTCAGGTAAACGCAGTCACTTTTCAGCTCAAACGAAGCTATATTGTACACGAAGCTCACACGTTTCTCGCTCTTAACTGAAACGCACTGGATGTTAGAGGGCCTGTGGTTTGTATCAGTTTCAGAAGCAGAGTTGAACTAGATATGGTCCGTGTGTGTAGGAAACACAGTTCTTTTGTTCTGAGCACTCTCACGTTTCCCGCCTTATTAGAGACTCTAGAAAGCAAGAGCGTGCTTCTTGCTCTAAAGCAGAGTGTGTTTCATGGATGAGAACTGTGCTGTGTGTTTCCCTTCAGAAACGGAGTTAAATGCCAGGCTCTGTGTCTTCCTACAAGCGAGACTTCGTTTCAGGTAAACGCAGTCACTTTTCAGCTCAAACGAAGCTATATTGTACACGAAGCTCACACGTTTCTCGCTCTTAACTGAAACGCACTGGATGTTAGAGGGCCTGTGGTTTGTATCAGTTTCAGAAGCAGAGTTGAGCTAGATATGGTCCGTGTGTGTAGGAAACACAGTTCTTTTGTTCTGAGCACTCTCACGTTTCCCGCCTTATTAGAGACTCTAGAAAGCAAGAGCGTGATTCTTGCTCTAAAGCAGAGTGTGTTTCGTGGATGAGAACTGTGCTGTGTGTTTCCCTTCAGAAACGGAGTTAAATGCCAGGCTCTGTGTCTTCCTACAAGCGAGACTTCGTTTCAGGTAAACGCAGTCACTTTTCAGCTCAAACGAAGCTATATTGTACACGAAGCTCACACGTTTCTCGCTCTTAACTGAAACGCACTGGATGTTAGAGGGCCTGTGGTTTGTATCAGTTTCAGAAGCAGAGTTGAACTAGATATGGTCCGTGTGTGTAGGAAACACAGTTCTTTTGTTCTGAGCACTCTCACGTTTCCCGCCTTATTAGAGACTCTAGAAAGCAAGAGCGTGCTTCTTGCTCTAAAGCAGAGTGTGTTTCATGGATGAGAACTGTGCTGTGTGTTTCCCTTCAGAAACGGAGTTAAATGCCAGGCTCTGTGTCTTCCTACAAGCGAGACTTCGTTTAAGGTAAACGCAGTCACTTTTCAGCTCAAACGAAGCTATATTGTACACGAAGCTCACACGTTTCTCGCTCTTAACTGAAACGCACTGGATGTTAGAGGGCCTGTGGTTTGTATCAGTTTCAGAAGCAGAGTTGAACTAGATATGGTCCGTGTGTGTAGGAAACACAGTTCTTTTGTTCTGAGCACTCTCACGTTTCCCGCCTTATTAGAGACTCTAGAAAGCAAGAGCGTGCTTCTTGCTCTAAAGCAGAGTGTGTTTCATGGATGAGAACTGTGCTGTGTGTTTCCCTTCAGAAACGGAGTTAAATGCCAGGCTCTGTGTCTTCCTACAAGCGAGACTTCGTTTCAGGTAAACGCAGTCACTTTTCAGCTCAAACGAAGCTATATTGTACACGAAGCTCACACGTTTCTCGCTCTTAACTGAAACGCACTGGATGTTAGAGGGCCTGTGGTTTGTATCAGTTTCAGAAGCAGAGTTGAACTAGATATGGTCCGTGTGTGTAGGAAACACAGTTCTTTTGTTCTGAGCACTCTCACGTTTCCCGCCTTATTAGAGACTCTAGAAAGCAAGAGCGTGCTTCTTGCTCTAAAGCAGAGTGTGTTTCATGGATGAGAACTGTGCTGTGTGTTTCCCTTCAGAAACTGAGTTAAATGCCAGGCTCTGTGTCTTCCTACAAGCGAGACTTCGTTTCAGGTAAACGCAGTCACTTTTCAGCTCAAACGAAGCTATATTGTACACGAAGCTCACACGTTTCTCGCTCTTAACTGAAACGCACTGGATGTTAGAGGGCCTGTGGTTTGTATCAGTTTCAGAAGCAGAGTTGAACTAGATATGGTCCGTGTGTGTAGGAAACACAGTTCTTTTGTTCTGAGCACTCTCACGTTTCCCGCCTTATTAGAGACTCTAGAAAGCAAGAGCGTGCTTCTTGCTCTAAAGCAGAGTGTGTTTCATGGATGAGAACTGTGCTGTGTGTTTCCCTTCAGAAACGGAGTTAAATGCCAGGCTCTGTGTCTTCCTACAAGCGAGACTTCGTTTCAGGTAAACGCAGTCACTTTTCAGCTCAAACGAAGCTATATTGTACACGAAGCTCACACGTTTCTCGCTCTTAACTGAAACGCACTGGATGTTAGAGGGCCTGTGGTTTGTATCAGTTTCAGAAGCAGAGTTGAACTAGATATGGTCCGTGTGTGTAGGAAACACAGTTCTTTTGTTCTGAGCTCTCTCACGTTTCCCGCCTTATTAGAGACTCTAGAAAGCAAGAGCGTGCTTCTTGCTCTAAAGCAGAGTGTGTTTCGTGGATGAGAACTGTGCTGTGTGTTTCCCTTCAGAAACGGAGTTAAATGCCAGGCTCTGTGTCTTCCTACAAGCGAGACTTCGTTTCAGGTAAACGCAGTCACTTTTCAGCTCAAACGAAGCTATATTGTACACGAAGCTCACACGTTTCTCGCTCTTAACTGAAACGCACTGGATGTTAGAGGGCCTGTGGTTTGTATCAGTTTCAGAAGCAGAGTTGAACTAGATATGGTCCGTGTGTGTAGGAAACACAGTTCTTTTGTTCTGAGCACTCTCACGTTTCCCGCCTTATTAGAGACTCTAGAAAGCAAGAGCGTGCTTCTTGCTCTAAAGCAGAGTGTGTTTCGTGGATGAGAACTGTGCTGTGTGTTTCCCTTCAGAAACGGAGTTAAATGCCAGGCTCTGTCTTCCTACAAGCGAGACTTCGTTACAGGTAAACGCAGTCACTTTTCAGCTCAAACGAAGCTATATTGTACACGAAGCTCACACGTTTCTCGCTCTTAACTGAAACGCACTGGATGTTAGAGGGCCTTTGGTTTGTATCAGTTTCAGAAGCAGAGTTGAGCTAGATATGGTCCGTGTGTGTAGGAAACACAGTTCTTTTGTTCTGAGCACTCTCACGTTTCCCGCCTTATTAGAGACTCTAGAAAGCAAGAGCGTGCTTCTTGCTCTAAAGCAGAGTGTGTTTCATGGATGAGAACTGTGCTGTGTGTTTCCCTTCAGAAACGGAGTTAAATGCCAGGCTCTGTGTCTTCCTACAAGCGAGACTTCGTTTCAGGTAAACGCAGTCACTTTTCAGCTCAAACGAAGCTATATTGTACACGAAGCTCACACGTTTCTCGCTCTTAACTGAAACGCACTGGATGTTAGAGGGCCTGTGGTTTGTATCAGTTTCAGAAGCAGAGTTGAACTAGATATGGTCCGTGTGTGTAGGAAACACAGTTCTTTTGTTCTGAGCACTCTCACGTTTCCCGCCTTATTAGAGACTCTAGAAAGCAAGAGCGTGCTTCTTGCTCTAAAGCAGAGTGTGTTTCATGGATGAGAACTGTGCTGTGTGTTTCCCTTCAGAAACGGAGTTAAATGCCAGGCTCTGTGTCTTCCTACAAGCGAGACTTCGTTTCAGGTAAACGCAGTCACTTTTCAGCTCAAAGGATGCTATATTGTACACGAAGCTGACACGTTTCTCGCTCTTAACTGAAACGCACTGGATGTTAGAGGGCCTGTGGTTTGTATCAGTTTCAGAAGCAGAGTTGAACTAGATATGGTCCGTGTGTGTAGGAAACACAGTTCTTTTGTTCTGAGCACTCTCACGTTTCCCGCCTTATTAGAGACTCTAGAAAGCAAGAGCGTGCTTCTTGCTCTAAAGCAGAGTGTGTTTCATGGATGAGAACTGTGCTGTGTGTTTCCCTTCAGAAACGGAGTTAAATGCCAGGCTCTGTGTCTTCCTACAAGCGAGACTTCGTTTCAGGTAAACGCAGTCACTTTTCAGCTCAAACGAAGCTATATTGTACACGAAGCTCACACGTTTCTCGCTCTTAACTGAAACGCACTGGATGTTAGAGGGCCTGTGGTTTGTATCAGTTTCAGAAGCAGAGTTGAGCTAGATATGGTCCGTGTGTGTAGGAAACACAGTTCTTTTGTTCTGAGCACTCTCACGTTTCCCGCCTTATTAGAGACTCTAGAAAGCAAGAGCGTGCTTCTTGCTCTAAAGCAGAGTGTGTTTCATGGATGAGAACTGTGCTGTGTGTTTCCCTTCAGAAACGGAGTTAAATGCCAGGCTCTGTGTCTTCCTACAAGCGAGACTTCGTTTCAGGTAAACGCAGTCACTTTTCAGCTCAAACGAAGCTATATTGTACACGAAGCTCACACGTTTCTCGCTCTTAACTGAAACGCACTGGATGTTAGAGGGCCTGTGGTTTGTATCAGTTTCAGAAGCAGAGTTGAACTAGATATGGTCCGTGTGTGTAGGAAACACAGTTCTTTTGTTCTGAGCACTCTCACGTTTCCCGCCTTATTAGAGACTCTAGAAAGCAAGAGCGTGCTTCTTGCTCTAAAGCAGAGTGTGTTTCATGGATGAGAACTGTGCTGTGTGTTTCCCTTCAGAAACGGAGTTAAATGCCAGGCTCTGTGTCTTCCTACAAACGAGACTTCGTTTCAGGTAAACGCAGTCACTTTTCAGCTCAAACGAAGCTGTATTGTACACGAAGCTCATACGTTTCTCGCTCTTAACTGAAACGCACTGGATGTTAGAGGGCCTGTGGTTTGTATCAGTTTCAGAAGCAGAGTTGAACTAGAAATGGTCCGTGTGTGTAGGAAACACAGTTCTTTTGTTCTGAGCACTCTCACGTTTCCCGCCTTATTAGAGACTCTAGAAAGCAAGAGCGTGCTTCTTGCTCTAAAGCAGAGTGTGTTTCATGGATGAGAACTGTGCTGTGTGTTTCCCTTCAGAAACGGAGTTAAATGCCAGGCTCTGTGTCTTCCTACAAGCGAGACTTCGTTTCAGGTAAACGCAGTCACTTTTCAGCTCAAACGAAGCTATATTGTACACGAAGCTCACACGTTTCTCGCTCTTAACTGAAACGCACTGGATGTTAGAGGGCCTGTGGTTTGTATCAGTTTCAGAAGCAGAGTTGAACTAGATATGGTCCGTGTGTGTAGGAAACACAGTTCTTTTGTTCTGAGCACTCTCACGTTTCCCGCCTTATTAGAGACTCTAGAAAGCAAGAGCGTGCTTCTTGCTCTAAAGCAGAGTGTGTTTCATGGATGAGAACTGTGCTGTGTGTTTCCCTTCAGAAACGGAGTTAAATGCCAGGCTCTGTGTCTTCCTACAAGCGAGACTTCGTTTCAGGTAAACGCAGTCACTTTTCAGCTCAAACGAAGCTATATTGTACACGAAGCTCACACGTTTCTCGCTCTTAACTGAAACGCACTGGATGTTAGAGGGCCTGTGGTTTGTATCAGTTTCAGAAGCAGAGTTGAACTAGATATGGTCCGTGTGTGTAGGAAACACAGTTCTTTTGTTCTGAGCACTCTCACGTTTCCCGCCTTATTAGAGACTCTAGAAAGCAAGAGCGTGCTTCTTGCTCTAAAGCAGAGTGTGTTTCATGGATGAGAACTGTGCTGTGTGTTTCCCTTCAGAAACGGAGTTAAATGCCAGGCTCTGTGTCTTCCTACAAGCGAGACTTCGTTTCAGGTAAACGCAGTCACTTTTCAGCTCAAACGAAGCTATATTGTACACGAAGCTCACACGTTTCTCGCTCTTAACTGAAACGCACTGGATGTTAGAGGGCCTGTGGTTTGTATCAGTTTCAGAAGCAGAGTTGAACTAGATATGGTCCGTGTGTGTAGGAAACACAGTTCTTTTGTTCTGAGCACTCTCACGTTTCCCGCCTTATTAGAGACTCTAGAAAGCAAGAGCGTGCTTCTTGCTCTAAAGCAGAGTGTGTTTCGTGGATGAGAACTGTGCTGTGTGTTTCCCTTCAGAAACGGAGTTAAATGCCAGGCTCTGTCTTCCTACAAGCGAGACTTCGTTTCAGGTAAACGCAGTCACTTTTCAGCTCAAACGAAGCTATATTGTACACGAAGCTCACACGTTTCTCGCTCTTAACTGAAACGCACTGGATGTTAGAGGGCCTTTGGTTTGTATCAGTTTCAGAAGCAGAGTTGAGCTAGATATGGTCCGTGTGTGTAGGAAACACAGTTCTTTTGTTCTGAGCACTCTCACGTTTCCCGCCTTATTAGAGACTCTAGAAAGCAAGAGCGTGCTTCTTGCTCTAAAGCAGAGTGTGTTTCATGGATGAGAACTGTGCTGTGTGTTTCCCTTCAGAAACGGAGTTAAATGCCAGGCTCTGTGTCTTCCTACAAGCGAGACTTCGTTTCAGGTAAACGCAGTCACTTTTCAGCTCAAACGAAGCTATATTGTACACGAAGCTCACACGTTTCTCGCTCTTAACTGAAACGCACTGGATGTTAGAGGGCCTGTGGTTTGTATCAGTTTCAGAAGCAGAGTTGAACTAGATATGGTCCGTGTGTGTAGGAAACACAGTTCTTTTGTTCTGAGCACTCTCACGTTTCCCGCCTTATTAGAGACTCTAGAAAGCAAGAGCGTGCTTCTTGCTCTAAAGCAGAGTGTGTTTCATGGATGAGAACTGTGCTGTGTGTTTCCCTTCAGAAACGGAGTTAAATGCCAGGCTCTGTGTCTTCCTACAAGCGAGACTTCGTTTCAGGTAAACGCAGTCACTTTTCAGCTCAAAGGATGCTATATTGTACACGAAGCTGACACGTTTCTCGCTCTTAACTGAAACGCACTGGATGTTAGAGGGCCTGTGGTTTGTATCAGTTTCAGAAGCAGAGTTGAACTAGATATGGTCCGTGTGTGTAGGAAACACAGTTCTTTTGTTCTGAGCACTCTCACGTTTCCCGCCTTATTAGAGACTCTAGAAAGCAAGAGCGTGCTTCTTGCTCTAAAGCAGAGTGTGTTTCATGGATGAGAACTGTGCTGTGTGTTTCCCTTCAGAAACGGAGTTAAATGCCAGGCTCTGTGTCTTCCTACAAGCGAGACTTCGTTTCAGGTAAACGCAGTCACTTTTCAGCTCAAACGAAGCTATATTGTACACGAAGCTCACACGTTTCTCGCTCTTAACTGAAACGCACTGGATGTTAGAGGGCCTGTGGTTTGTATCAGTTTCAGAAGCAGAGTTGAGCTAGATATGGTCCGTGTGTGTAGGAAACACAGTTCTTTTGTTCTGAGCACTCTCACGTTTCCCGCCTTATTAGAGACTCTAGAAAGCAAGAGCGTGCTTCTTGCTCTAAAGCAGAGTGTGTTTCATGGATGAGAACTGTGCTGTGTGTTTCCCTTCAGAAACGGAGTTAAATGCCAGGCTCTGTGTCTTCCTACAAGCGAGACTTCGTTTCAGGTAAACGCAGTCACTTTTCAGCTCAAACGAAGCTATATTGTACACGAAGCTCACACGTTTCTCGCTCTTAACTGAAACGCACTGGATGTTAGAGGGCCTGTGGTTTGTATCAGTTTCAGAAGCAGAGTTGAACTAGATATGGTCCGTGTGTGTAGGAAACACAGTTCTTTTGTTCTGAGCACTCTCACGTTTCCCGCCTTATTAGAGACTCTAGAAAGCAAGAGCGTGCTTCTTGCTCTAAAGCAGAGTGTGTTTCATGGATGAGAACTGTGCTGTGTGTTTCCCTTCAGAAACGGAGTTAAATGCCAGGCTCTGTGTCTTCCTACAAACGAGACTTCGTTTCAGGTAAACGCAGTCACTTTTCAGCTCAAACGAAGCTGTATTGTACACGAAGCTCACACGTTTCTCGCTCTTAACTGAAACGCACTGGATGTTAGAGGGCCTGTGGTTTGTATCAGTTTCAGAAGCAGAGTTGAACTAGAAATGGTCCGTGTGTGTAGGAAACACAGTTCTTTTGTTCTGAGCACTCTCACGTTTCCCGCCTTATTAGAGACTCTAGAAAGCAAGAGCGTGCTTCTTGCTCTAAAGCAGAGTGTGTTTCATGGATGAGAACTGTGCTGTGTGTTTCCCTTCAGAAACGGAGTTAAATGCCAGGCTCTGTGTCTTCCTACAAGCGAGACTTCGTTTCAGGTAAACGCAGTCACTTTTCAGCTCAAACGAAGCTATATTGTACACGAAGCTCACACGTTTCTCGCTCTTAACTGAAACGCACTGGATGTTAGAGGGCCTGTGGTTTGTATCAGTTTCAGAAGCAGAGTTGAACTAGATATGGTCCGTGTGTGTAGGAAACACAGTTCTTTTGTTCTGAGCACTCTCACGTTTCCCGCCTTATTAGAGACTCTAGAAAGCAAGAGCGTGCTTCTTGCTCTAAAGCAGAGTGTGTTTCATGGATGAGAACTGTGCTGTGTGTTTCCCTTCAGAAACGGAGTTAAATGCCAGGCTCTGTGTCTTCCTACAAGCGAGACTTCGTTTCAGGTAAACGCAGTCACTTTTCAGCTCAAACGAAGCTATATTGTACACGAAGCTCACACGTTTCTCGCTCTTAACTGAAACGCACTGGATGTTAGAGGGCCTGTGGTTTGTATCAGTTTCAGAAGCAGAGTTGAACTAGATATGGTCCGTGTGTGTAGGAAACACAGTTCTTTTGTTCTGAGCACTCTCACGTTTCCCGCCTTATTAGAGACTCTAGAAAGCAAGAGCGTGCTTCTTGCTCTAAAGCAGAGTGTGTTTCATGGATGAGAACTGTGCTGTGTGTTTCCCTTCCGAAACGGAGTTAAATGCCAGGCTCTGTGTCTTCCTACAAGCGAGACTTCGTTTCAGGTAAACGCAGTCACTTTTCAGCTCAAACGAAGCTATATTGTACACGAAGCTCACACGTTTCTCGCTCTTAACTGAAACGCACTGGATGTTAGAGGGCCTGTGGTTTGTATCAGTTTCAGAAGCAGAGTTGAACTAGATATGGTCCGTGTGTGTAGGAAACACAGTTCTTTTGTTCTGAGCACTCTCACGTTTCCCGCCTTATTAGAGACTCTAGAAAGCAAGAGCGTGCTTCTTGCTCTAAAGCAGAGTGTGTTTCATGGATGAGAACTGTGCTGTGTGTTTCCCTTCAGAAACGGAGTTAAATGCCAGGCTCTGCGTCTTCCTACAAGCGAGACTTCGTTTCAGGTAAACGCAGTCACTTTTCAGCTCAAAGGATGCTATATTGTACACGAAGCTGACACGTTTCTCGCTCTTAACTGAAACGCACTGGATGTTAGAGGGCCTGTGGTTTGTATCAGTTTCAGAAGCAGAGTTGAACTAGATATGGTCCGTGTGTGTAGGAAACACAGTTCTTTTGTTCTGAGCACTCTCACGTTTCCCGCCTTATTAGAGACTCTAGAAAGCAAGAGCGTGCTTCTTGCTCTAAAGCAGAGTGTGTTTCATGGATGAGAACTGTGCTGTGTGTTTCCCTTCAGAAACGGAGTTAAATGCCAGGCTCTGTGTCTTCCTACAAGCGAGACTTCGTTTCAGGTAAACGCAGTCACTTTTCAGCTCAAACGAAGCTATATTGTACACGAAGCTCACACGTTTCTCGCTCTTAACTGAAACGCACTGGATGTTAGAGGGCCTGAGGTTTGTATCAGTTTCAGAAGCAGAGTTGAGCTAGATATGGTCCGTGTGTGTAGGAAACACAGTTCTTTTGTTCTGAGCACTCTCACGTTTCCCGCCTTATTAGAGACTCTAGAAAGCAAGAGCGTGCTTCTTGCTCTAAAGCAGAGTGTGTTTCATGGATGAGAACTGTGCTGTGTGTTTCCCTTCAGAAACGGAGTTAAATGCCAGGCTCTGTGTCTTCCTACAAGCGAGACTTCGTTTCAGGTAAACGCAGTCACTTTTCAGCTCAAACGAAGCTATATTGTACACGAAGCTCACACGTTTCTCGCTCTTAACTGAAACGCACTGGATGTTAGAGGGCCTGTGGTTTGTATCAGTTTCAGAAGCAGAGTTGAACTAGATATGGTCCGTGTGTATAGGAAACACAGTTCTTTTGTTCTGAGCACTCTCACGTTTCCCGCCTTATTAGAGACTCTAGAAAGCAAGAGCGTGCTTCTTGCTCTAAAGCAGAGTGTGTTTCATGGATGAGAACTGTGCTGTGTGTTTCCCTTCAGAAACGGAGTTAAATGCCAGGCTCTGTGTCTTCCTACAAGCGAGACTTCGTTTCAGGTAAACGCAGTCACTTTTCAGCTCAAACGAACCTATATTGTACACGAAGCTCACACGTTTCTCGCTCTTAACTGAAACGCACTGGATGTTAGAGGGCCTGTGGTTTGTATCAGTTTCAGAAGCAGAGTTGAACTAGAAATGGTCCGTGTGTGTAGGAAACACAGTTCTTTTGTTCTGAGCACTCTCACGTTTCCCGCCTTATTAGAGACTCTAGAAAGCAAGAGCGTGCTTCTTGCTCTAAAGCAGAGTGTGTTTCATGGATGAGAACTGTGCTGTGTGTTTCCCTTCAGAAACGGAGTTAAATGCCAGGCTCTGTGTCTTCCTACAAGCGAGACTTCGTTTCAGGTAAACGCAGTCACTTTTCAGCTCAAACGAAGCTATATTGTACACGAAGCTCACACGTTTCTCGCTCTTAACTGAAACGCACTGGATGTTAGAGGGCCTGTGGTTTGTATCAGTTTCAGAAGCAGAGTTGAACTAGATATGGTCCGTGTGTGTAGGAAACACAGTTCTTTTGTTCTGAGCACTCTCACGTTTCCCGCCTTATTAGAGACTCTAGAAAGCAAGAGCGTGCTTCTTGCTCTAAAGCAGAGTGTGTTTCATGGATGAGAACTGTGCAGTGTGTTTCCCTTCAGAAACGGAGTTAAATGCCAGGCTCTGTGTCTTCCTACAAGCGAGACTTCGTTTCAGGTAAACGCAGTCACTTTTCAGCTCAAACGAAGCTATATTGTACACGAAGCTCACACGTTTCTTGCTCTTAACTGAAACGCACTGGATGTTAGAGGGCCTGTGGTTTGTATCAGTTTCAGAAGCAGAGTTGAACTAGATATGGTCCGTGTGTGTAGGAAACACAGTTCTTTTGTTCTGAGCACTCTCACGTTTCCCGCCTTATTAGAGACTCTAGAAAGCAAGAGCGTGCTTCTTGCTCTAAAGCAGAGTGTGTTTCATGGATGAGAACTGTGCTGTGTGTTTCCCTTCAGAAACGGAGTTAAATGCCAGGCTCTGTCTTCCTACAAGCGAGACTTCGTTTCAGGTAAACGCAGTCACTTTTCAGCTCAAACGAAGCTATACTGTACACGAAGCTCACACGTTTCTCGCTCTTAACTGAAACGCACTGGATGTTAGAGGGCCTGTGGTTTGTATCAGTTTCAGAAGCAGAGTTGAACTAGATATGGTCCGTGTGTGTAGGAAACACAGTTCTTTTGTTCTGAGCACTCTCACGTTTCCCGCCTTATTAGAGACTCTAGAAAGCAAGAGCGTGCTTCTTGCTCTAAAGCAGAGTGTGTTTCATGGATGAGAACTGTGCTGTGTGTTTCCCTTCAGAAACGGAGTTAAATGCCAGGCTCTGTGTCTTCCTACAAACGAGACTTCGTTTCAGGTAAACGCAGTCACTTTTCAGCTCAAACGAAGCTGTATTGTACACGAAGCTCACACGTTTCTCGCTCTTAACTGAAACGCACTGGATGTTAGAGGGCCTGTGGTTTGTATCAGTTTCAGAAGCAGAGTTGAACTAGAAATGGTCCGTGTGTGTAGGAAACACAGTTCTTTTGTTCTGAGCACTCTCACGTTTCCCGCCTTATTAGAGACTCTAGAAAGCAAGAGCGTGCTTCTTGCTCTAAAGCAGAGTGTGTTTCATGGATGAGAACTGTGCTGTGTGTTTCCCTTCAGAAACGGAGTTAAATGCCAGGCTCTGTGTCTTCCTACAAGCGAGACTTCGTTTCAGGTAAACGCAGTCACTTTTCAGCTCAAACGAAGCTATATTGTACACGAAGCTCACACGTTTCTCGCTCTTAACTGAAACGCACTGGATGTTAGAGGGCCTGTGGTTTGTATCAGTTTCAGAAGCAGAGTTGAACTAGATATGGTCCGTGTGTGTAGGAAACACAGTTCTTTTGTTCTGAGCACTCTCACGTTTCCCGCCTTATTAGAGACTCTAGAAAGCAAGAGCGTGCTTCTTGCTCTAAAGCAGAGTGTGTTTCATGGATGAGAACTGTGCTGTGTGTTTCCCTTCAGAAACGGAGTTAAATGCCAGGCTCTGTGTCTTCCTACAAGCGAGACTTCGTTTCAGGTAAACGCAGTCACTTTTCAGCTCAAACGAAGCTATATTGTACACGAAGCTCACACGTTTCTCGCTCTTAACTGAAACGCACTGGATGTTAGAGGGCCTGTGGTTTGTATCAGTTTCAGAAGCAGAGTTGAACTAGATATGGTCCGTGTGTGTAGGAAACACAGTTCTTTTGTTCTGAGCACTCTCACGTTTCCCGCCTTATTAGAGACTCTAGAAAGCAAGAGCGTGCTTCTTGCTCTAAAGCAGAGTGTGTTTCATGGATGAGAACTGTGCTGTGTGTTTCCCTTCAGAAACGGAGTTAAATGCCAGGCTCTGTGTCTTCCTACAAGCGAGACTTCGTTTCAGGTAAACGCAGTCACTTTTCAGCTCAAACGAAGCTATATTGTACACGAAGCTCACACGTTTCTCGCTCTTAACTGAAACGCACTGGATGTTAGAGGGCCTGTGGTTTGTATCAGTTTCAGAAGCAGAGTTGAACTAGATATGGTCCGTGTGTGTAGGAAACACAGTTCTTTTGTTCTGAGCACTCTCACGTTTCCCGCCTTATTAGAGACTCTAGAAAGCAAGAGCGTGCTTCTTGCTCTAAAGCAGAGTGTGTTTCATGGATGAGAACTGTGCTGTGTGTTTCCCTTCAGAAACGGAGTTAAATGCCAGGCTCTGCGTCTTCCTACAAGCGAGACTTCGTTTCAGGTAAACGCAGTCACTTTTCAGCTCAAAGGATGCTATATTGTACACGAAGCTGACACGTTTCTCGCTCTTAACTGAAACGCACTGGATGTTAGAGGGCCTGTGGTTTGTATCAGTTTCAGAAGCAGAGTTGAACTAGATATGGTCCGTGTGTGTAGGAAACACAGTTCTTTTGTTCTGAGCACTCTCACGTTTCCCGCCTTATTAGAGACTCTAGAAAGCAAGAGCGTGCTTCTTGCTCTAAAGCAGAGTGTGTTTCATGGATGAGAACTGTGCTGTGTGTTTCCCTTCAGAAACGGAGTTAAATGCCAGGCTCTGTGTCTTCCTACAAGCGAGACTTCTTTTCAGGTAAACGCAGTCACTTTTCAGCTCAAACGAAGCTATATTGTACACGAAGCTCACACGTTTCTCGCTCTTAACTGAAACGCACTGGATGTTAGAGGGCCTGAGGTTTGTATCAGTTTCAGAAGCAGAGTTGAGCTAGATATGGTCCGTGTGTGTAGGAAACACAGTTCTTTTGTTCTGAGCACTCTCACGTTTCCCGCCTTATTAGAGACTCTAGAAAGCAAGAGCGTGCTTCTTGCTCTAAAGCAGAGTGTGTTTCATGGATGAGAACTGTGCTGTGTGTTTCCCTTCAGAAACGGAGTTAAATGCCAGGCTCTGTGTCTTCCTACAAGCGAGACTTCGTTTCAGGTAAACGCAGTCACTTTTCAGCTCAAACGAAGCTATATTGTACACGAAGCTCACACGTTTCTCGCTCTTAACTGAAACGCACTGGATGTTAGAGGGCCTGTGGTTTGTATCAGTTTCAGAAGCAGAGTTGAACTAGATATGGTCCGTGTGTATAGGAAACACAGTTCTTTTGTTCTGAGCACTCTCACGTTTCCCGCCTTATTAGAGACTCTAGAAAGCAAGAGCGTGCTTCTTGCTCTAAAGCAGAGTGTGTTTCATGGATGAGAACTGTGCTGTGTGTTTCCCTTCAGAAACGGAGTTAAATGCCAGGCTCTGTGTCTTCCTACAAGCGAGACTTCGTTTCAGGTAAACGCAGTCACTTTTCAGCTCAAACGAAGCTATATTGTACACGAAGCTCACACGTTTCTCGCTCTTAACTGAAACGCACTGGATGTTAGAGGGCCTGTGGTTTCTATCAGTTTCAGAAGCAGAGTTGAACTAGAAATGGTCCGTGTGTGTAGGAAACACAGTTCTTTTGTTCTGAGCACTCTCACGTTTCCCGCCTTATTAGAGACTCTAGAAAGCAAGAGCGTGCTTCTTGCTCTAAAGCAGAGTGTGTTTCATGGATGAGAACTGTGCTGTGTGTTTCCCTTCAGAAACGGAGTTAAATGCCAGGCTCTGTGTCTTCCTACAAGCGAGACTTCGTTTCAGGTAAACGCAGTCACTTTTCAGCTCAAACGAAGCTATATTGTACACGAAGCTCACACGTTTCTCGCTCTTAACTGAAACGCACTGGATGTTAGAGGGCCTGTGGTTTGTATCAGTTTCAGAAGCAGAGTTGAACTAGATATGGTCCGTGTGTGTAGGAAACACAGTTCTTTTGTTCTGAGCACTCTCACGTTTCCCGCCTTATTAGAGACTCTAGAAAGCAAGAGCGTGCTTCTTGCTCTAAAGCAGAGTGTGTTTCATGGATGAGAACTGTGCAGTGTGTTTCCCTTCAGAAACGGAGTTAAATGCCAGGCTCTGTGTCTTCCTACAAGCGAGACTTCGTTTCAGGTAAACGCAGTCACTTTTCAGCTCAAACGAAGCTATATTGTACACGAAGCTCACACGTTTCTCGCTCTTAACTGAAACGCACTGGATGTTAGAGGGCCTGTGGTTTGTATCAGTTTCAGAAGCAGAGTTGAACTAGATATGGTCCGTGTGTGTAGGAAACACAGTTCTTTTGTTCTGAGCACTCTCACGTTTCCCGCCTTATTAGAGACTCTAGAAAGCAAGAGCGTGCTTCTTGCTCTAAAGCAGAGTGTGTTTCATGGATGAGAACTGTGCTGTGTGTTTCCCTTCAGAAACGGAGTTAAATGCCAGGCTCTGTCTTCCTACAAGCGAGACTTCGTTTCAGGTAAACGCAGTCACTTTTCAGCTCAAACGAAGCTATATTGTACACGAAGCTCACACGTTTCTCGCTCTTAACTGAAACGCACTGGATGTTAGAGGGCCTGTGGTTTGTATCAGTTTCAGAAGCAGAGTTGAGCTAGATATGGTCCGTGTGTGTAGGAAACACAGTTCTTTTGTTCTGAGCACTCTCATGTTTCCCGCCTTATTAGAGACTCTAGAAAGCAAGAGCGTGCTTCTTGCTCTAAAGCAGAGTGTGTTTCATGGATGAGAACTGTGCTGTGTGTTTCCCTTCAGAAACGGAGTTAAATGCCAGGCTCTGTGTCTTCCTACAAGCGAGACTTCGTTTCAGGTAAACGCAGTCACTTTTCAGCTCAAACGAAGCTATATTGTACACGAAGCTCACACGTTTCTCGCTCTTAACTGAAACGCACTGGATGTTAGAGGGCCTGTGGTTTGTATCAGTTTCAGAAGCAGAGTTGAACTAGATATGGTCCGTGTGTGTAGGAAACACAGTTCTTTTGTTCTGAGCACTCTCACGTTTCCCGCCTTATTAGAGACTCTAGAAAGCAAGAGCGTGCTTCTTGCTCTAAAGCAGAGTGTGTTTCATGGATGAGAACTGTGCTGTGTGTTTCCCTTCAGAAACGGAGTTAAATGCCAGGCTCTGTGTCTTCCTACAAGCGAGACTTCGTTTCAGGTAAACGCAGTCACTTTTCAGCTCAAACGAAGCTATATTGTACACGAAGCTCACACGTTTCTCGCTCTTAACTGAAACGCACTGGATGTTAGAGGGCCTGTGGTTTGTATCAGTTTCAGAAGCAGAGTTGAACTAGATATGGTCCGTGTGTGTAGGAAACACAGTTCTTTTGTTCTGAGCACTCTCACGTTTCCCGCCTTATTAGAGACTCTAGAAAGCAAGAGCGTGCTTCTTGCTCTAAAGCAGAGTGTGTTTCATGGATGAGAACTGTGCTGTGTGTTTCCCTTCAGAAACGGAGTTAAATGCCAGGCTCTGTGTCTTCCTACAAGCGAGACTTCGTTTCAGGTAAACGCAGTCACTTTTCAGCTCAAACGAAGCTATATTGTACAGGAAGCTCACACGTTTCTCGCTCTTAACTGAAACGCACTGGATGTTAGAGGGCCTGTGGTTTGTATCAGTTTCAGAAGCAGAGTTGAACTAGATATGGTCCGTGTGTGTAGGAAACACAGTTCTTTTGTTCTGAGCACTCTCACGTTTCCCGCCTTATTAGAGACTCTAGAAAGCAAGAGCGTGCTTCTTGCTCTAAAGCAGAGTGTGTTTCATGGATGAGAACTGTGCTGTGTGTTTCCCTTCAGAAACGGAGTTAAATGCCAGGCTCTGTGTCTTCCTACAAGCGAGACTTCGTTTCAGGTAAACGCAGTCACTTTTCAGCTCAAACGAAGCTATATTGTACACGAAGCTCACACGTTTCTCGCTCTTAACTGAAACGCACTGGATGTTAGAGGGCCTGTGGTTTGTATCAGTTTCAGAAGCAGAGTTGAACTAGATATGGTCCGTGTGTGTAGGAAACACAGTTCTTTTGTTCTGAGCACTCTCACGTTTCCCGCCTTATTAGAGACTCTAGAAAGCAAGAGCGTGCTTCTTGCTCTAAAGCAGAGTGTGTTTCATGGATGAGAACTGTGCTGTGTGTTTCCCTTCAGAAACGGAGTTAAATGCCAGGCTCTGTGTCTTCCTACAAGCGAGACTTCGTTTCAGGTAAACGCAGTCACTTTTCAGCTCAAACGAAGCTATATTGTACACGAAGCTCACACGTTTCTCGCTCTTAACTGAAACGCACTGGATGTTAGAGGGCCTGTGGTTTGTATCAGTTTCAGAAGCAGAGTTGAGCTAGATATGGTCCGTGTGTGTAGGAAACACAGTTCTTTTGTTCTGAGCACTCTCACGTTTCCCGCCTTATTAGAGACTCTAGAAAGCAAGAGCGTGCTTCTTGCTCTAAAGCAGAGTGTGTTTCATGGATGAGAACTGTGCTGTGTGTTTCCCTTCAGAAACGGAGTTAAATGCCAGGCTCTGTGTCTTCCTACAAGCGAGACTTCGTTTCAGGTAAACGCAGTCACTTTTCAGCTCAAACGAAGCTATATTGTAAACGAAGCTCACACGTTTCTCGCTCTTAACTGAAACGCACTGGATGTTAGAGGGCCTGTGGTTTGTATCAGTTTCAGAAGCAGAGTTGAGCTAGATATGGTCCGTGTGTGTAGGAAACACAGTTCTTTTGTTCTGAGCACTCTCATGTTTCCCGCCTTATTAGAGACTCTAGAAAGCAAGAGCGTGCTTCTTGCTCTAAAGCAGAGTGTGTTTCATGGATGAGAACTGTGCTGTGTGTTTCCCTTCAGAAACGGAGTTAAATGCCAGGCTCTGTGTCTTCCTACAAGCGAGACTTCGTTTCAGGTAAACGCAGTCACTTTTCAGCTCAAACGAAGCTATATTGTACACGAAGCTCACACGTTTCTCGCTCTTAACTGAAACGCACTGGATGTTAGAGGGCCTGTGGTTTGTATCAGTTTCAGAAGCAGAGTTGAACTAGATATGGTCCGTGTGTGTAGGAAACACAGTTCTTTTGTTCTGAGCACTCTCACGTTTCCCGCCTTATTAGAGACTCTAGAAAGCAAGAGCGTGCTTCTTGCTCTAAAGCAGAGTGTGTTTCATGGATGAGAACTGTGCTGTGTGTTTCCCTTCAGAAACGGAGTTAAATGCCAGGCTCTGTGTCTTCCTACAAGCGAGACTTCGTTTCAGGTAAACGCAGTCACTTTTCAGCTCAAACGAAGCTATATTGTACACGAAGCTCACACGTTTCTCGCTCTTAACTGAAACGCACTGGATGTTAGAGGGCCTGTGGTTTGTATCAGTTTCAGAAGCAGAGTTGAACTAGATATGGTCCGTGTGTGTAGGAAACACAGTTCTTTTGTTCTGAGCACTCTCACGTTTCCCGCCTTATTAGAGACTCTAGAAAGCAAGAGCGTGCTTCTTGCTCTAAAGCAGAGTGTGTTTCATGGATGAGAACTGTGCTGTGTGTTTCCCTTCAGAAACGGAGTTAAATGCCAGGCTCTGTGTCTTCCTACAAGCGAGACTTCGTTTCAGGTAAACGCAGTCACTTTTCAGCTAAAACGAAGCTATATTGTACACGAAGCTCACACGTTTCTCGCTCTTAACTGAAACGCACTGGATGTTAGAGGGCCTGTGGTTTGTATCAGTTTCAGAAGCAGAGTTGAGCTAGATATGGTCCGTGTGTGTAGGAAACACAGTTCTTTTGTTCTGAGCACTCTCACGTTTCCCGCCTTATTAGAGACTCTAGAAAGCAAGAGCGTGCTTCTTGCTCTAAAGCAGAGTGTGTTTCATGGATGAGAACTGTGCTGTGTGTTTCCCTTCAGAAACGGAGTTAAATGCCAGGCTCTGTGTCTTCCTACAAGCGAGACTTCGTTTCAGGTAAACGCAGTCACTTTTCAGCTCAAACGAAGCTATATTGTACACGAAGCTCACACGTTTCTCGCTCTTAACTGAAACGCACTGGATGTTAGAGGGCCTGTGGTTTGTATCAGTTTCAGAAGCAGAGTTGAGCTAGATATGGTCCGTGTGTGTAGGAAACACAGTTCTTTTGTTCTGAGCACTCTCACGTTTCCCGCCTTATTAGAGACTCTAGAAAGCAAGAGCGTGCTTCTTGCTCTAAAGCAGAGTGTGTTTCATGGATGAGAACTGTGCTGTGTGTTTCCCTTCAGAAACGGAGTTAAATGCCAGGCTCTGTGTCTTCCTACAAGCGAGACTTCGTTTCAGGTAAACGCAGTCACTTTTCAGCTCAAACGAAGCTATATTGTACACGAAGCTCACACGTTTCTCGCTCTTAACTGAAACGCACTGGATGTTAGAGGGCCTGTGGTTTGTATCAGTTTCAGAAGCAGAGTTGAACTAGATATGGTCCGTGTGTGTAGGAAACACAGTTCTTTTGTTCTGAGCACTCTCACGTTTCCCGCCTTATTAGAGACTCTAGAAAGCAAGAGCGTGCTTCTTGCTCTAAAGCAGAGTGTGTTTCATGGATGAGAACTGTGCTGTGTGTTTCCCTTCAGAAACGGAGTTAAATGCCAGGCTCTGTGTCTTCCTACAAGCGAGACTTCTTTTCAGGTAAACGCAGTCACTTTTCAGCTCAAACGAAGCTATATTGTACACGAAGCTCACACGTTTCTCGCTCTTAACTGAAACGCACTGGATGTTAGAGGGCCTGTGGTTTGTATCAGTTTCAGAAGCAGAGTTGAACTAGATATGGTCCGTGTGTGTAGGAAACACAGTTCTTTTGTTCTGAGCACTCTCACGTTTCCCGCCTTATTAGAGACTCTAGAAAGCAAGAGCGTGCTTCTTGCTCTAAAGCAGAGTGTGTTTCATGGATGAGAACTGTGCTGTGTGTTTCCCTTCAGAAACGGAGTTAAATGCCAGGCTCTGTGTCTTCCTACAAGCGAGACTTCGTTTCAGGTAAACGCAGTCACTTTTCAGCTCAAACGAAGCTATATTGTACACGAAGCTCACACGTTTCTCGCTCTTAACTGAAACGCACTGGATGTTAGAGGGCCTGTGGTTTGTATCAGTTTCAGAAGCAGAGTTGAACTAGATATGGTCCGTGTGTGTAGGAAACACAGTTCTTTTGTTCTGAGCACTCTCACGTTTCCCGCCTTATTAGAGACTCTAGAAAGCAAGAGCGTGCTTCTTGCTCTAAAGCAGAGTGTGTTTCATGGATGAGAACTGTGCTGTGTGTTTCCCTTCAGAAACGGAGTTAAATGCCAGGCTCTGTCTTCCTACAAGCGAGACTTCGTTTCAGGTAAACGCAGTCACTTTTCAGCTCAAACGAAGCTATATTGTACACGAAGCTCACACGTTTCTCGCTCTTAACTGAAACGCACTGGATGTTAGAGGGCCTGTGGTTTGTATCAGTTTCAGAAGCAGAGTTGAGCTAGATATGGTCCGTGTGTGTAGGAAACACAGTTCTTTTGTTCTGAGCACTCTCACGTTTCCCGCCTTATTAGAGACTCTAGAAAGCAAGAGCGTGCTTCTTGCTCTAAAGCAGAGTGTGTTTCATGGATGAGAACTGTGCTGTGTGTTTCCCTTCAGAAACGGAGTTAAATGCCAGGCTCTGTGTCTTCCTACAAGCGAGACTTCGTTTCAGGTAAACGCAGTCACTTTTCAGCTCAAACGAAGCTATATTGTACAGGAAGCTCACACGTTTCTCGCACTTAACTGAAACGCACTGGATGTTAGAGGGCCTGTGGTTTGTATCAGTTTCAGAAGCAGAGTTGAACTAGATATGGTCCGTGTGTGTAGGAAACACAGTTCTTTTGTTCTGAGCACTCTCACGTTTCCCGCCTTATTAGAGACTCTAGAAAGCAAGAGCGTGCTTCTTGCTCTAAAGCAGAGTGTGTTTCGTGGATGAGAACTGTGCTGTGTGTTTCCCTTCAGAAACGGAGTTAAATGCCAGGCTCTGTGTCTTCCTACAAGCGAGACTTCGTTTCAGGTAAACGCAGTAACTTTTCAGCTCAAACGAAGCTATATTGTACACGAAGCTCACACGTTTCTCGCTCTTAACTGAAACGCACTGGATGTTAGAGGGCCTGTGGTTTGTATCAGTTTCAGAAGCAGAGTTGAACTAGATATGGTCCGTGTGTGTAGGAAACACAGTTCTTTTGTTCTGAGCACTCTCACGTTTCCCGCCTTATTAGAGACTCTAGAAAGCAAGAGCGTGCTTCTTGCTCTAAAGCAGAGTGTGTTTCATGGATGAGAACTGTGCTGTGTGTTTCCCTTCAGAAACGGAGTTAAATGCCAGGCTCTGTGTCTTCCTACAAGCGAGACTTCGTTTCAGGTAAACGCAGTCACTTTTCAGCTCAAAAGAAGCTATATTGTACAGGAAGCTCACACGTTTCTCGCTCTTAACTGAAACGCACTGGATGTTAGAGGGCCTGTGGTTTGTATCAGTTTCAGAAGCAGAGTTGAACTAGATATGGTCCGTGTGTGTAGGAAACACAGTTCTTTTGTTCTGAGCACTCTCACGTTTCCCGCCTTATTAGAGACTCTAGAAAGCAAGAGCGTGCTTCTTGCTCTAAAGCAGAGTGTGTTTCATGGATGAGAACTGTGCTGTGTGTTTCCCTCCAGAAACGGAGTTAAATGCCAAGCTCTGTGTCTTCCTACAAGCGAGACTTCGTTTCAGGTAAACGCAGTCACTTTTCAGCTCAAACGAAGCTATATTGTACACGAAGCTCACACGTTTCTCGCTCTTAACTGAAACGCACTGGATGTTAGAGGGCCTGTGGTTTGTATCAGTTTCAGAAGCAGAGTTGAACTAGATATGGTCCGTGTGTGTAGGAAACACAGTTTTTTTTTCTGAGCACTCTCACGTTTCCCGCCTTATTAGAGACTCTAGAAAGCAAGAGCGTGCTTCTTGCTCTAAAGCAGAGTGTGTTTCATGGATGAGAACTGTGCTGTGTGTTTCCCTTCAGAAACGGAGTTAAATGCCAGGCTCTGTGTCTTCCTACAAGCGAGACTTCGTTTCAGGTAAACGCAGTCACTTTTCAGCTCAAACGAAGCTATATTGTACACGAAGCTCACACGTTTCTCGCTCTTAACTGAAACGCACTGGATGTTAGAGGGCCTGTGGTTTGTATCAGTTTCAGAAGCAGAGTTGAACTAGATATGGTCCGTGTGTGTAGGAAACACAGTTCTTTTGTTCTGAGCACTCTCACGTTTCCCGCCTTATTAGAGACTCTAGAAAGCAAGAGCGTGCTTCTTGCTCTAAAGCAGAGTGTGTTTCATGGATGAGAACTGTGCTGTGTGTTTCCCTTCAGAAACGGAGTTAAATGCCAGGCTCTGTGTCTTCCTACAAGCGAGACTTCGTTTCAGGTAAACGCAGTCACTTTTCAGCTCAAACGAAGCTATATTGTACACGAAGCTCACACGTTTCTCGCTCTTAACTGAAACGCACTGGATGTTAGAGGGCCTGTGGTTTGTATCAGTTTCAGAAGCAGAGTTGAACTAGATATGGTCCGTGTGTGTAGGAAACACAGTTCTTTTGTTCTGAGCACTCTCACGTTTCCCGCCTTATTAGAGACTCTAGAAAGCAAGAGCGTGCTTCTTGCTCTAAAGCAGAGTGTGTTTCATGGATGAGAACTGTGCTGTGTGTTTCCCTTCAGAAACGGAGTTAAATGCCAGGCTCTGTCTTCCTACAAGCGAGACTTCGTTTCAGGTAAACGCAGTCACTTTTCAGCTCAAACGAAGCTATATTGTACACGAAGCTCACACGTTTCTCGCTCTTAACTGAAACGCACTGGATGTTAGAGGGCCTGTGGTTTGTATCAGTTTCAGAAGCAGAGTTGAGCTAGATATGGTCCGTGTGTGTAGGAAACACAGTTCTTTTGTTCTGAGCACTCTCACGTTTCCCGCCTTATTAGAGACTCTAGAAAGCAAGAGCGTGCTTCTTGCTCTAAAGCAGAGTGTGTTTCATGGATGAGAACTGTGCTGTGTGTTTCCCTTCAGAAACGGAGTTAAATGCCAGGCTCTGTGTCTTCCTACAAGCGAGACTTCGTTTCAGGTAAACGCAGTCACTTTTCAGCTCAAACGAAGCTATATTGTACAGGAAGCTCACACGTTTCTCGCACTTAACTGAAACGCACTGGATGTTAGAGGGCCTGTGGTTTGTATCAGTTTCAGAAGCAGAGTTGAACTAGATATGGTCCGTGTGTGTAGGAAACACAGTTCTTTTGTTCTGAGCACTCTCACGTTTCCCGCCTTATTAGAGACTCTAGAAAGCAAGAGCGTGCTTCTTGCTCTAAAGCAGAGTGTGTTTCGTGGATGAGAACTGTGCTGTGTGTTTCCCTTCAGAAACGGAGTTAAATGCCAGGCTCTGTGTCTTCCTACAAGCGAGACTTCGTTTCAGGTAAACGCAGTAACTTTTCAGCTCAAACGAAGCTATATTGTACACGAAGCTCACACGTTTCTCGCTCTTAACTGAAACGCACTGGATGTTAGAGGGCCTGTGGTTTGTATCAGTTTCAGAAGCAGAGTTGAACTAGATATGGTCCGTGTGTGTAGGAAACACAGTTCTTTTGTTCTGAGCACTCTCACGTTTCCCGCCTTATTAGAGACTCTAGAAAGCAAGAGCGTGCTTCTTGCTCTAAAGCAGAGTGTGTTTCATGGATGAGAACTGTGCTGTGTGTTTCCCTTCAGAAACGGAGTTAAATGCCAGGCTCTGTGTCTTCCTACAAGCGAGACTTCGTTTCAGGTAAACGCAGTCACTTTTCAGCTCAAAAGAAGCTATATTGTACAGGAAGCTCACACGTTTCTCGCTCTTAACTGAAACGCACTGGATGTTAGAGGGCCTGTGGTTTGTATCAGTTTCAGAAGCAGAGTTGAACTAGATATGGTCCGTGTGTGTAGGAAACACAGTTCTTTTGTTCTGAGCACTCTCACGTTTCCCGCCTTATTAGAGACTCTAGAAAGCAAGAGCGTGCTTCTTGCTCTAAAGCAGAGTGTGTTTCATGGATGAGAACTGTGCTGTGTGTTTCCCTCCAGAAACGGAGTTAAATGCCAGGCTCTGTGTCTTCCTACAAGCGAGACTTCGTTTCAGGTAAACGCAGTCACTTTTCAGCTCAAACGAAGCTATATTGTACACGAAGCTCACACGTTTCTCGCTCTTAACTGAAACGCACTGGATGTTAGAGGGCCTGTGGTTTGTATCAGTTTCAGAAGCAGAGTTGAACTAGATATGGTCCGTGTGTGTAGGAAACACAGTTTTTTTTTCTGAGCACTCTCACGTTTCCCGCCTTATTAGAGACTCTAGAAAGCAAGAGCGTGCTTCTTGCTCTAAAGCAGAGTGTGTTTCATGGATGAGAACTGTGCTGTGTGTTTCCCTTCAGAAACGGAGTTAAATGCCAGGCTCTGTGTCTTCCTACAAGCGTGACTTCGTTTCGGGTAAACGCAGTCACTTTTCAGCTCAAACGAAGCTATATTGTACACGAAGCTCACACGTTTCTCGCTCTTAACTGAAACGCACTGGATGTTAGAGGGCCTGTGGTTTGTATCAGTTTCAGAAGCAGAGTTGAACTAGATATGGTCCGTGTGTGTAGGAAACACAGTTCTTTTGTTCTGAGCACTCTCACGTTTCCCGCCTTATTAGAGACTCTAGAAAGCAAGAGCGTGCTTCTTGCTCTAAAGCAGAGTGTGTTTCATGGATGAGAACTGTGCTGTGTGTTTCCCTTCAGAAACGGAGTGAAATGCCAGGCTCTGTGTCTTCCTACAAGCGAGACTTCGTTTCAGGTAAACGCAGTCACTTTTCAGCTCAAACGAAGCTATATTGTACACGAAGCTCACACGTTTCTCGCTCTTAACTGAAACGCACTGGATGTTAGAGGGCCTGTGGTTTGTATCAGTTTCAGAAGCAGAGTTGAACTAGATATGGTCCGTGTGTGTAGGAAACACAGTTCTTTTGTTCTGAGCACTCTCACGTTTCCCGCCTTATTAGAGACTCTAGAAAGCAAGAGCGTGCTTCTTGCTCTAAAGCAGAGTGTGTTTCATGGATGAGAACTGTGCTGTGTGTTTCCCTTCAGAAACGGAGTTAAATGCCAGGCTCTGTGTCTTCCTACAAGCGAGACTTCTTTTCAGGTAAACGCAGTCACTTTTCAGCTCAAACGAAGCTATATTGTACACGAAGCTCACACGTTTCTCGCTCTTAACTGAAACGCACTGGATGTTAGAGGGCCTGTGGTTTGTATCAGTTTCAGAAGCAGAGTTGAACTAGATATGGTCCGTGTGTGTAGGAAACACAGTTCTTTTGTTCTGGGCACTCTCACGTTTCCCGCCTTATTAGAGACTCTAGAAAGCAAGAGCGTGCTTCTTGCTCTAAAGCAGAGTGTGTTTCATGGATGAGAACTGTGCTGTGTGTTTCCCTTCAGAAACGGAGTTAAATGCCAGGCTCTGTGTCTTCCTACAAGCGAGACTTCGTTTCAGGTAAACGCAGTCACTTTTCAGCTCAAACGAAGCTATATTGTACAGGAAGCTCACACGTTTCTCGCACTTAACTGAAACGCACTGGATGTTAGAGGGCCTGTGGTTTGTATCAGTTTCAGAAGCAGAGTTGAACTAGATATGGTCCGTGTGTGTAGGAAACACAGTTCTTTTGTTCTGAGCACTCTCACGTTTCCCGCCTTATTAGAGACTCTAGAAAGCAAGAGCGTGCTTCTTGCTCTAAAGCAGAGTGTGTTTCGTGGATGAGAACTGTGCTGTGTGTTTCCCTTCAGAAACGGAGTTAAATGCCAGGCTCTGTGTCTTCCTACAAGCGAGACTTCGTTTCAGGTAAACGCAGTAACTTTTCAGCTCAAACGAAGCTATATTGTACACGAAGCTCACACGTTTCTCGCTCTTAACTGAAACGCACTGGATGTTAGAGGGCCTGTGGTTTGTATCAGTTTCAGAAGCAGAGTTGAACTAGATATGGTCCGTGTGTGTAGGAAACACAGTTCTTTTGTTCTGAGCACTCTCACGTTTCCCGCCTTATTAGAGACTCTAGAAAGCAAGAGCGTGCTTCTTGCTCTAAAGCAGAGTGTGTTTCATGGATGAGAACTGTGCTGTGTGTTTCCCTTCAGAAACGGAGTTAAATGCCAGGCTCTGTGTCTTCCTACAAGCGAGACTTCGTTTCAGGTAAACGCAGTCACTTTTCAGCTCAAAAGAAGCTATATTGTACAGGAAGCTCACACGTTTCTCGCTCTTAACTGAAACGCACTGGATGTTAGAGGGCCTGTGGTTTGTATCAGTTTCAGAAGCAGAGTTGAACTAGATATGGTCCGTGTGTGTAGGAAACACAGTTCTTTTGTTCTGAGCACTCTCACGTTTCCCGCCTTATTAGAGACTCTAGAAAGCAAGAGCGTGCTTCTTGCTCTAAAGCAGAGTGTGTTTCATGGATGAGAACTGTGCTGTGTGTTTCCCTCCAGAAACGGAGTTAAATGCCAGGCTCTGTGTCTTCCTACAAGCGAGACTTCGTTTCAGGTAAACGCAGTCACTTTTCAGCTCAAACGAAGCTATATTGTACACGAAGCTCACACGTTTCTCGCTCTTAACTGAAACGCACTGGATGTTAGAGGGCCTGTGGTTTGTATCAGTTTCAGAAGCAGAGTTGAACTAGATATGGTCCGTGTGTGTAGGAAACACAGTTTTTTTTTCTGAGCACTCTCACGTTTCCCGCCTTATTAGAGACTCTAGAAAGCAAGAGCGTGCTTCTTGCTCTAAAGCAGAGTGTGTTTCATGGATGAGAACTGTGCTGTGTGTTTCCCTTCAGAAACGGAGTTAAATGCCAGGCTCTGTGTCTTCCTACAAGCGTGACTTCGTTTCGGGTAAACGCAGTCACTTTTCAGCTCAAACGAAGCTATATTGTACACGAAGCTCACACGTTTCTCGCTCTTAACTGAAACGCACTGGATGTTAGAGGGCCTGTGGTTTGTATCAGTTTCAGAAGCAGAGTTGAACTAGATATGGTCCGTGTGTGTAGGAAACACAGTTCTTTTGTTCTGAGCACTCTCACGTTTCCCGCCTTATTAGAGACTCTAGAAAGCAAGAGCGTGCTTCTTGCTCTAAAGCAGAGTGTGTTTCATGGATGAGAACTGTGCTGTGTGTTTCCCTTCAGAAACGGAGTGAAATGCCAGGCTCTGTGTCTTCCTACAAGCGAGACTTCGTTTCAGGTAAACGCAGTCACTTTTCAGCTCAAACGAAGCTATATTGTACACGAAGCTCACACGTTTCTCGCTCTTAACTGAAACGCACTGGATGTTAGAGGGCCTGTGGTTTGTATCAGTTTCAGAAGCAGAGTTGAACTAGATATGGTCCGTGTGTGTAGGAAACACAGTTCTTTTGTTCTGAGCACTCTCACGTTTCCCGCCTTATTAGAGACTCTAGAAAGCAAGAGCGTGCTTCTTGCTCTAAAGCAGAGTGTGTTTCATGGATGAGAACTGTGCTGTGTGTTTCCCTTCAGAAACGGAGTTAAATGCCAGGCTCTGTGTCTTCCTACAAGCGAGACTTCTTTTCAGGTAAACGCAGTCACTTTTCAGCTCAAACGAAGCTATATTGTACACGAAGCTCACACGTTTCTCGCTCTTAACTGAAACGCACTGGATGTTAGAGGGCCTGTGGTTTGTATCAGTTTCAGAAGCAGAGTTGAACTAGATATGGTCCGTGTGTGTAGGAAACACAGTTCTTTTGTTCTGGGCACTCTCACGTTTCCCGCCTTATTAGAGACTCTAGAAAGCAAGAGCGTGCTTCTTGCTCTAAAGCAGAGTGTGTTTCATGGATGAGAACTGTGCTGTGTGTTTCCCTTCAGAAACGGAGTTAAATGCCAGGCTCTGTCTTCCTACAAGCGAGACTTCGTTTCAGGTAAACGCAGTCACTTTTCAGCTCAAACGAAGCTATATTGTACACGAAGCTCACACGTTTCTCGCTCTTAACTGAAACGCACTGGATGTTAGAGGGCCTGTGGTTTGTATCAGTTTCAGAAGCAGAGTTGAGCTAGATATGGTCCGTGTGTGTAGGAAACACAGTTCTTTTGTTCTGAGCACTCTCACGTTTCCCGCCTTATTAGAGACTCTAGAAAGCAAGAGCGTGCTTCTTGCTCTAAAGCAGAGTGTGTTTCATGGATGAGAACTGTGCTGTGTGTTTCCCTTCAGAAACGGAGTTAAATGCCAGGCTCTGTGTCTTCCTACAAGCGAGACTTCGTTTCAGGTAAACGCAGTCACTTTTCAGCTCAAACGAAGCTATATTGTACAGGAAGCTCACACGTTTCTCGCACTTAACTGAAACGCACTGGATGTTAGAGGGCCTGTGGTTTGTATCAGTTTCAGAAGCAGAGTTGAACTAGATATGGTCCGTGTGTGTAGGAAACACAGTTCTTTTGTTCTGAGCACTCTCACGTTTCCCGCCTTATTAGAGACTCTAGAAAGCAAGAGCGTGCTTCTTGCTCTAAAGCAGAGTGTGTTTCGTGGATGAGAACTGTGCTGTGTGTTTCCCTTCAGAAACGGAGTTAAATGCCAGGCTCTGTGTCTTCCTACAAGCGAGACTTCGTTTCAGGTAAACGCAGTAACTTTTCAGCTCAAACGAAGCTATATTGTACACGAAGCTCACACGTTTCTCGCTCTTAACTGAAACGCACTGGATGTTAGAGGGCCTGTGGTTTGTATCAGTTTCAGAAGCAGAGTTGAACTAGATATGGTCCGTGTGTGTAGGAAACACAGTTCTTTTGTTCTGAGCACTCTCACGTTTCCCGCCTTATTAGAGACTCTAGAAAGCAAGAGCGTGCTTCTTGCTCTAAAGCAGAGTGTGTTTCATGGATGAGAACTGTGCTGTGTGTTTCCCTTCAGAAACGGAGTTAAATGCCAGGCTCTGTGTCTTCCTACAAGCGAGACTTCGTTTCAGGTAAACGCAGTCACTTTTCAGCTCAAAAGAAGCTATATTGTACAGGAAGCTCACACGTTTCTCGCTCTTAACTGAAACGCACTGGATGTTAGAGGGCCTGTGGTTTGTATCAGTTTCAGAAGCAGAGTTGAACTAGATATGGTCCGTGTGTGTAGGAAACACAGTTCTTTTGTTCTGAGCACTCTCACGTTTCCCGCCTTATTAGAGACTCTAGAAAGCAAGAGCGTGCTTCTTGCTCTAAAGCAGAGTGTGTTTCATGGATGAGAACTGTGCTGTGTGTTTCCCTCCAGAAACGGAGTGAAATGCCAGGCTCTGTGTCTTCCTACAAGCGAGACTTCGTTTCAGGTAAACGCAGTCACTTTTCAGCTCAAACGAAGCTATATTGTACACGAAGCTCACACGTTTCTCGCTCTTAACTGAAACGCACTGGATGTTAGAGGGCCTGTGGTTTGTATCAGTTTCAGAAGCAGAGTTGAACTAGATATGGTCCGTGTGTGTAGGAAACACAGTTCTTTTGTTCTGAGCACTCTCACGTTTCCCGCCTTATTAGAGACTCTAGAAAGCAAGAGCGTGCTTCTTGCTCTAAAGCAGAGTGTGTTTCATGGATGAGAACTGTGCTGTGTGTTTCCCTTCAGAAACGGAGTTAAATGCCAGGCTCTGTGTCTTCCTACAAGCGTGACTTCGTTTCGGGTAAACGCAGTCACTTTTCAGCTCAAACGAAGCTATATTGTACACGAAGCTCACACGTTTCTCGCTCTTAACTGAAACGCACTGGATGTTAGAGGGCCTGTGGTTTGTATCAGTTTCAGAAGCAGAGTTGAACTAGATATGGTCCGTGTGTGTAGGAAACACAGTTCTTTTGTTCTGAGCACTCTCACGTTTCCCGCCTTATTAGAGACTCTAGAAAGCAACAGCGTGCTTCTTGCTCTAAAGCAGAGTGTGTTTCATGGATGAGAACTGTGCTGTGTGTTTCCCTTCAGAAACGGAGTTAAATGCCAGGCTCTGTGTCTTCCTACAAGCGAGACTTCGTTTCAGGTAAACGCAGTCACTTTTCAGCTCAAACGAAGCTATATTGTACACGAAGCTCACACGTTTCTCGCTCTTAACTGAAACGCACTGGATGTTAGAGGGCCTGTGGTTTGTATCAGTTTCAGAAGCAGAGTTGAACTAGATATGGTCCGTGTGTGTAGGAAACACAGTTCTTTTGTTCTGAGCACTCTCACGTTTCCCGCCTTATTAGAGACTCTAGAAAGCAAGAGCGTGCTTCTTGCTCTAAAGCAGAGTGTGTTTCATGGATGAGAACTGTGCTGTGTGTTTCCCTTCAGAAACGGAGTGAAATGCCAGGCTCTGTGTCTTCCTACAAGCGAGACTTCGTTTCAGGTAAACGCAGTCACTTTTCAGCTCAAACGAAGCTATATTGTACACGAAGCTCACACGTTTCTCGCTCTTAACTGAAACGCACTGGATGTTAGAGGGCCTGTGGTTTGTATCAGTTTCAGAAGCAGAGTTGAACTAGATATGGTCCGTGTGTGTAGGAAACACAGTTCTTTTGTTCTGAGCACTCTCACGTTTCCCGCCTTATTAGAGACTCTAGAAAGCAAGAGCGTGCTTCTTGCTCTAAAGCAGAGTGTGTTTCATGGATGAGAACTGTGCTGTGTGTTTCCCTTCAGAAACGGAGTTAAATGCCAGGCTCTGTGTCTTCCTACAAGCGAGACTTCATTTCAGGTAAACGCAGTCACTTTTCAGCTCAAACGAAGCTATATTGTACAGGAAGCTCACACGTTTCTCGCTCTTAACTGAAACGCACTGGATGTTAGAGGGCCTGTGGTTTGTATCAGTTTCAGAAGCAGAGTTGAACTAGATATGGTCCGTGTGTGTAGGAAACACAGTTCTTTTGTTCTGAGCACTCTCACGTTTCCCGCCTTATTAGAGACTCTAGAAAGCAAGAGCGTGCTTCTTGCTCTAAAGCAGAGTGTGTTTCATGGATGAGAACTGTGCTGTGTGTTTCCCTTCAGAAACGGAGTTAAATGCCAGGCTCTGTGTCTTCCTACAAGCGAGACTTCGTTTCAGGTAAACGCAGTCACTTTTCAGCTCAAACGAAGCTATATTGTACACGAAGCTCACACGTTTCTCGCTCTTAACTGAAACGCACTGGATGTTAGAGGGCCTGTGGTTTGTATCAGTTTCAGAAGCAGAGTTGAACTAGATATGGTCCGTGTGTGTAGGAAACACAGTTCTTTTGTTCTGAGCACTCTCACGTTTCCCGCCTTATTAGAGACTCTAGAAAGCAAGAGCGTGCTTCTTGCTCTAAAGCAGAGTGTGTTTCGTGGATGAGAACTGTGCTGTGTGTTTCCCTTCAGAAACGGAGTTAAATGCCAGGCTCTGTGTCTTCCTACAAGCGAGACTTCGTTTCAGGTAAACGCAGTCACTTTTCAGCTCAAACGAAGCTATATTGTACACGAAGCTCACACGTTTCTCGCTCTTAACTGAAACGCACTGGATGTTAGAGGGCCTGTGGTTTGTATCAGTTTCAGAAGCAGAGTTGAACTAGATATGGTCCGTGTGTGTAGGAAACACAGTTCTTTTGTTCTGAGCACTCTCACGTTTCCCGCCTTATTAGAGACTCTAGAAAGCAAGAGCGTGCTTCTTGCTCTAAAGCAGAGTGTGTTTCATGGATGAGAACTGTGCTGTGTGTTTCCCTTCAGAAACGGAGTTAAATGCCAGGCTCTGTGTCTTCCTACAAGCGAGACTTCGTTTCAGGTAAACGCAGTCACTTTTCAGCTCAAACGAAGCTATATTGTACACGAAGCTCACACGTTTCTCGCTCTTAACTGAAACGCACTGGATGTTAGAGGGCCTGTGGTTTGTATCAGTTTCAGAAGCAGAGTTGAACTAGATATGGTCCGTGTGTGTAGGAAACACAGTTCTTTTGTTCTGAGCACTCTCACGTTTCCCGCATTATTAGAGACTCTAGAAAGCAAGAGCGTGCTTCTTGCTCTAAAGCAGAGTGTGTTTCGTGGATGAGAACTGTGCTGTGTGTTTCCCTTCAGAAACGGAGTTAAATGCCAGGCTCTGTGTCTTCCTACAAGCGTGACTTCGTTTCAGGTAAATGCAGTCACTTTTCAGCTCAAACGAAGCTATATTGTACACGAAGCTCACACGTTTCTCGCTCTTAACTGAAACGCACTGGATGTTAGAGGGCCTGTGGTTTGTATCAGTTTCAGAAGCAGAGTTGAACTAGATATGGTCCGTGTGTGTAGGAAACACAGTTCTTTTGTTCTGAGCACTCTCACGTTTCCCGCCTTATTAGAGACTCTAGAAAGCAAGAGCGTGCTTCTTGCTCTAAAGCAGAGTGTGTTTCATGGATTAGAACTGTGCTGTGTGTTTCCCTTCAGAAACGGAGTTAAATGCCAGGCTCTGTGTCTTCCTACAAGCGAGACTTCGTTTCAGGTAAACGCAGTCACTTTTCAGCTCAAACGAAGCTATATTGTACACGAAGCTCACACGTTTCTCGCTCTTAACTGAAACGCACTGGATGTTAGAGGGCCTGTGGTTTGTATCAGTTTCAGAAGCAGAGTTGAACTAGATATGGTCCGTGTGTGTAGGAAACACAGTTCTTTTGTTCTGAGCACTCTCACGTTTCCCGCCTTATTAGAGACTCTAGAAAGCAAGAGCGTGCTTCTTGCTCTAAAGCAGAGTGTGTTTCATGGATGAGAACTGTGCTGTGTGTTTCCCTTCAGAAACGGAGTTAAATGCCAGGCTCTGTGTCTTCCTACAAGCGAGACTTCGTTTCAGGTAAACGCAGTCACTTTTCAGCTCAAACGAAGCTATATTGTACACGAAGCTCACACGTTTCTCGCTCTTAACTGAAACGCACTGGATGTTAGAGGGTCTGTGGTTTGTATCAGTTTCAGAAGCAGAGTTGAACTAGATATGGTCCGTGTGTGTAGGAAACACAGTTCTTTTGTTCTGAGCACTCTCATGTTTCCCGCATTATTAGAGACTCTAGAAAGCAAGAGCGTGCTTCTTGCTCTAAAGCAGAGTGTGTTTCGTGGATGAGAACTGTGCTGTGTGTTTCCCTTCAGAAACGGAGTTAAATGCCAGGCTCTGTGTCTTCCTACAAGCGTGACTTCGTTTCAGGTAAACGCAGTCACTTTTCAGCTCAAACGAAGCTATATTGTACACGAAGCTCACACGTTTCTCGCTCTTAACTGAAACGCACTGGATGTTAGAGGGCCTGTGGTTTGTATCAGTTTCAGAAGCAGAGTTGAACTAGATATGGTCCGTGTGTGTAGGAAACACAGTTCTTTTGTTCTGAGCACTCTCACGTTTCCCGCCTTATTAGAGACTCTAGAAAGCAAGAGCGTGCTTCTTGCTCTAAAGCAGAGTGTGTTTCATGGATGAGAACTGTGCTGTGTGTTTCCCTTCAGAAACGGAGTTAAATGCCAGGCTCTGTGTCTTCCTACAAGCGAGACTTCGTTTCAGGTAAACGCAGTCACTTTTCAGCTCAAACGAAGCTATATTGTACACGAAGCTCACACGTTTCTCGCTCTTAACTGAAACGCACTGGATGTTAGAGGGTCTGTGGTTTGTATCAGTTTCAGAAGCAGAGTTGAACTAGATATGGTCCGTGTGTGTAGGAAACACAGTTCTTTTGTTCTGAGCACTCTCACGTTTCCCGCCTTATTAGAGACTCTAGAAAGCAAGAGCGTGCTTCTTGCTCTAAAGCAGAGTGTGTTTCGTGGATGAGAACTGTGCTGTGTGTTTCCCTTCAGAAACGGAGTTAAATGCCAGGCTCTGTGTCTTCCTACAAGCGTGACTTCGTTTCAGGTAAATGCAGTCACTTTTCAGCTCAAACGAAGCTATATTGTACACGAAGCTCACACGTTTCTCGCTCTTAACTGAAACGCACTGGATGTTAGAGGGCCTGTGGTTTGTATCAGTTTCAGAAGCAGAGTTGAACTAGATATGGTCCGTGTGTGTAGGAAACACAGTTCTTTTGTTCTGAGCACTCTCACGTTTCCCGCCTTATTAGAGACTCTAGAAAGCAAGAGCGTGCTTCTTGCTCTAAAGCAGAGTGTGTTTCATGGATTAGAACTGTGCTGTGTGTTTCCCTTCAGAAACGGAGTTAAATGCCAGGCTCTGTGTCTTCCTACAAGCGAGACTTCGTTTCAGGTAAACGCAGTCACTTTTCAGCTCAAACGAAGCTATATTGTACACGAAGCTCACACGTTTCTCGCTCTTAACTGAAACGCACTGGATGTTAGAGGGCCTGTGGTTTGTATCAGTTTCAGAAGCAGAGTTGAACTAGATATGGTCCGTGTGTGTAGGAAACACAGTTCTTTTGTTCTGAGCACTCTCACGTTTCCCGCATTATTAGAGACTCTAGAAAGCAAGAGCGTGCTTCTTGCTCTAAAGCAGAGTGTGTTTCATGGATGAGAACTGTGCTGTGTGTTTCCCTTCAGAAACGGAGTTAAATGCCAGGCTCTGTGTCTTCCTACAAGCGAGACTTCGTTTCAGGTAAACGCAGTCACTTTTCAGCTCAAACGAAGCTATATTGTACACGAAGCTCACACGTTTCTCGCTCATAACTGAAACGCACTGGATGTTAGAGGGTCTGTGGTTTGTATCAGTTTCAGAAGCAGAGTTGAACTAGATATGGTCCGTGTGTGTAGGAAACACAGTTCTTTTGTTCTGAGCACTCTCACGTTTCCCGCCTATTAGAGACTCTAGAAAGCAAGAGCGTGCTTCTTGCTCTAAAGCAGAGTGTGTTTCATGGATGAGAACTGTGCTGTGTGTTTCCCTTCAGAAACGGAGTTAAATGCCAGGCTCTGTGTCTTCCTACAAGCGAGACTTCGTTTCAGGTAAACGCAGTCACTTTTCAGCTCAAACGAAGCTATATTGTACACGAAGCTCACACGTTTCTCGCTCTTAACTGAAACGCACTGGATGTTAGAGGGCCTGTGGTTTGTATCAGTTTCAGAAGCAGAGTTGAACTAGATATGGTCCGTGTGTGTAGGAAACACAGTTCTTTTGTTCTGAGCACTCTCACGTTTCCCACCTTATTAGAGACTCTAGAAAGCAAGAGCGTGCTTCTTGCTCTAAAGCAGAGTGTGTTTCATGGATGAGAACTGTGCTGTGTGTTTCCCTTCAGAAACGGAGTTAAATGCCAGGCTCTGTGTCTTCCTACAAGCGAGACTTCGTTTCAGGTAAACGCAGTCACTTTTCAGCTCAAACGAAGCTATATTGTACACGAAGCTCACACGTTTCTCGCTCTTAACTGAAACGCACTGGATGTTAGAGGGTCTGTGGTTTGTATCAGTTTCAGAAGCAGAGTTGAACTAGATATGGTCCGTGTGTGTAGGAAACACAGTTCTTTTGTTCTGAGCACTCTCACGTTTCCCGCATAATTAGAGACTCTAGAAATCAAGAGCGTGCTTCTTGCTCTAAAGCAGAGTGTGTTTCGTGGATGAGAACTGTGCTGTGTGTTTCCCTTCAGAAACGGAGTTTAATGCCAGGCTCTGTGTCTTCCTACATGCGTGACTTCGTTTCGGGTAAACGCAGTCACTTTTCAGCTCAAACGAAGCTATATTGTACACGAAGCTCACACGTTTCTCGCTCTTAACTGAAACGCACTGGATGTTAGAGGGCCTGTGGTTTGTATCAGTTTCAGAAGCAGAGTTGAACTAGATATGGTCCGTGTGTGTAGGAAACACAGTTCTTTTGTTCTGAGCACTCTCACGTTTCCCGCCTTATTAGAGACTCTAGAAAGCAACAGCGTGCTTCTTGCTCTAAAGCAGAGTGTGTTTCATGGATGAGAACTGTGCTGTGTGTTTCCCTTCAGAAACGGAGTTAAATGCCAGGCTCTGTGTCTTCCTACAAGCGAGACTTCGTTTCAGGTAAACGCAGTCACTTTTCAGCTCAAACGAAGCTATATTGTACACGAAGCTCACACGTTTCTCGCTCTTAACTGAAACGCACTGGATGTTAGAGGGCCTGTGGTTTGTATCAGTTTCAGAAGCAGAGTTGAACTAGATATGGTCCGTGTGTGTAGGAAACACAGTTCTTTTGTTCTGAGCACTCTCACGTTTCCCGCCTTATTAGAGACTCTAGAAAGCAAGAGCGTGCTTCTTGCTCTAAAGCAGAGTGTGTTTCATGGATGAGAACTGTGCTGTGTGTTTCCCTTCAGAAACGGAGTGAAATGCCAGGCTCTGTGTCTTCCTACAAGCGAGACTTCGTTTCAGGTAAACGCAGTCACTTTTCAGCTCAAACGAAGCTATATTGTACAGGAAGCTCACACGTTTCTCGCTCTTAACTGAAACGCACTGGATGTTAGAGGGCCTGTGGTTTGTATCAGTTTCAGAAGCAGAGTTGAACTAGATATGGTCCGTGTGTGTAGGAAACACAGTTCTTTTGTTCTGAGCACTCTCACGTTTCCCGCCTTATTAGAGACTCTAGAAAGCAAGAGCGTGCTTCTTGCTCTAAAGCAGAGTGTGTTTCATGGATGAGAACTGTGCTGTGTGTTTCCCTTCAGAAACGGAGTTAAATGCCAGGCTCTGTGTCTTCCTACAAGCGAGACTTCGTTTCAGGTAAACGCAGTCACTTTTCAGCTCAAACGAAGCTATATTGTACAGGAAGCTCACACGTTTCTCGCTCTTAACTGAAACGCACTGGATGTTAGAGGGCCTGTGGTTTGTATCAGTTTCAGAAGCAGAGTTGAACTAGATATGGTCCGTGTGTGTAGGACACACAGTTCTTTTGTTCTGAGCACTCTCACGTTTCCCGCCTTATTAGAGACTCTAGAAAGCAAGAGCGTGCTTCTTGCTCTAAAGCAGAGTGTGTTTCATGGATGAGAACTGTGCTGTGTGTTTCCCTTCAGAAACGGAGTTAAATGCCAGGCTCTGTGTCTTCCTACAAGCGAGACTTCGTTTCAGGTAAACGCAGTCACTTTTCAGCTCAAACGAAGCTATATTGTACACGAAGCTCACACGTTTCTCGCTCTTAACTGAAACGCACTGGATGTTAGAGGGCCTGTGGTTTGTATCAGTTTCAGAAGCAGAGTTGAACTAGATATGGTCCGTGTGTGTAGGAAACACAGTTCTTTTGTTCTGAGCACTCTCACGTTTCCCGCCTTATTAGAGACTCTAGAAAGCAAGAGCGTGCTTCTTGCTCTAAAGCAGAGTGTGTTTCGTGGATGAGAACTGTGCTGTGTGTTTCCCTTCAGAAACGGAGTTAAATGCCAGGCTCTGTGTCTTCCTACAAGCGAGACTTCGTTTCAGGTAAACGCAGTCACTTTTCAGCTCAAACGAAGCTATATTGTACACGAAGCTCACACGTTTCTCGCTCTTAACTGAAACGCACTGGATGTTAGAGGGCCTGTGGTTTGTATCAGTTTCAGAAGCAGAGTTGAACTAGATATGGTCCGTGTGTGTAGGAAACACAGTTCTTTTGTTCTGAGCACTCTCACGTTTCCCGCCTTATTAGAGACTCTAGAAAGCAAGAGCGTGCTTCTTGCTCTAAAGCAGAGTGTGTTTCATGGATGAGAACTGTGCTGTGTGTTTCCCTTCAGAAACGGAGTTAAATGCCAGGCTCTGTGTCTTCCTACAAGCGAGACTTCGTTTCAGGTAAACGCAGTCACTTTTCAGCTCAAACGAAGCTATATTGTACACGAAGCTCACACGTTTCTCGCTCTTAACTGAAACGCACTGGATGTTAGAGGGTCTGTGGTTTGTATCAGTTTCAGAAGCAGAGTTGAACTAGATATGGTCCGTGTGTGTAGGAAACACAGTTCTTTTGTTCTGAGCACTCTCACGTTTCCCGCATTATTAGAGACTCTAGAAAGCAAGAGCGTGCTTCTTGCTCTAAAGCAGAGTGTGTTTCGTGGATGAGAACTGTGCTGTGTGTTTCCCTTCAGAAACGGAGTTAAATGCCAGGCTCTGTGTCTTCCTACAAGCGAGACTTCGTTTCAGGTAAACGCAGTCACTTTTCAGCTCAAACGAAGCTATATTGTACAGGAAGCTCACACGTTTCTCGCTCTTAACTGAAACGCACTGGATGTTAGAGGGCCTGTGGTTTGTATCAGTTTCAGAAGCAGAGTTGAACTAGATATGGTCCGTGTGTGTAGGAAACACAGTTCTTTTGTTCTGAGCACTCTCACGTTTCCCGCCTTATTAGAGACTCTAGAAAGCAAGAGCGTGCTTCTTGCTCTAAAGCAGAGTGTGTTTCATGGATGAGAACTGTGCTGTGTGTTTCCCTTCAGAAACGGAGTTAAATGCCAGGCTCTGTGTCTTCCTACAAGCGAGACTTCGTTTCAGGTAAACGCAGTCACTTTTCAGCTCAAACGAAGCTATATTGTACAGGAAGCTCACACGTTTCTCGCTCTTAACTGAAACGCACTGGATGTTAGAGGGCCTGTGGTTTGTATCAGTTTCAGAAGCAGAGTTGAACTAGATATGGTCCGTGTGTGTAGGAAACACAGTTCTTTTGTTCTGAGCACTCTCACGTTTCCCGCCTTATTAGAGACTCTAGAAAGCAAGAGCGTGCTTCTTGCTCTAAAGCAGAGTGTGTTTCATGGATGAGAACTGTGCTGTGTGTTTCCCTTCAGAAACGGAGTTAAATGCCAGGCTCTGTGTCTTCCTACAAGCGAGACTTCGTTTCAGGTAAACGCAGTCACTTTTCAGCTCAAACGAAGCTATATTGTACACGAAGCTCACACGTTTCTCGCTCTTAACTGAAACGCACTGGATGTTAGAGGGCCTGTGGTTTGTATCAGTTTCAGAAGCAGAGTTGAACTAGATATGGTCCGTGTGTGTAGGAAACACAGTTCTTTTGTTCTGAGCACTCTCACGTTTCCCGCCTTATTAGAGACTCTAGAAAGCAAGAGCGTGCTTCTTGCTCTAAAGCAGAGTGTGTTTCGTGGATGAGAACTGTGCTGTGTGTTTCCCTTCAGAAACGGAGTTAAATGCCAGGCTCTGTGTCTTCCTACAAGCGAGACTTCGTTTCAGGTAAACGCAGTCACTTTTCAGCTCAAACGAAGCTATATTGTACACGAAGCTCACACGTTTCTCGCTCTTAACTGAAACGCACTGGATGTTAGAGGGCCTGTGGTTTGTATCAGTTTCAGAAGCAGAGTTGAACTAGATATGGTCCGTGTGTGTAGGAAACACAGTTCTTTTGTTCTGAGCACTCTCACGTTTCCCGCCTTATTAGAGACTCTAGAAAGCAAGAGCGTGCTTCTTGCTCTAAAGCAGAGTGTGTTTCATGGATGAGAACTGTGCTGTGTGTTTCCCTTCAGAAACGGAGTTAAATGCCAGGCTCTGTGTCTTCCTACAAGCGAGACTTCGTTTCAGGTAAACGCAGTCACTTTTCAGCTCAAACGAAGCTATATTGTACACGAAGCTCACACGTTTCTCGCTCTTAACTGAAACGCACTGGATGTTAGAGGGTCTGTGGTTTGTATCAGTTTCAGAAGCAGAGTTGAACTAGATATGGTCCGTGTGTGTAGGAAACACAGTTCTTTTGTTCTGAGCACTCTCACGTTTCCCGCATTATTAGAGACTCTAGAAAGCAAGAGCGTGCTTCTTGCTCTAAAGCAGAGTGTGTTTCGTGGATGAGAACTGTGCTGTGTGTTTCCCTTCAGAAACGGAGTTAAATGCCAGGCTCTGTGTCTTCCTACAAGCGTGACTTCGTTTCAGGTAAATGCAGTCACTTTTCAGCTCAAACGAAGCTATATTGTACACGAAGCTCACACGTTTCTCGCTCTTAACTGAAACGCACTGGATGTTAGAGGGCCTGTGGTTTGTATCAGTTTCAGAAGCAGAGTTGAACTAGATATGGTCCGTGTGTGTAGGAAACACAGTTCTTTTGTTCTGAGCACTCTCACGTTTCCCGCCTTATTAGAGACTCTAGAAAGCAAGAGCGTGCTTCTTGCTCTAAAGCAGAGTGTGTTTCATGGATTAGAACTGTGCTGTGTGTTTCCCTTCAGAAACGGAGTTAAATGCCAGGCTCTGTGTCTTCCTACAAGCGAGACTTCGTTTCAGGTAAACGCAGTCACTTTTCAGCTCAAACGAAGCTATATTGTACACGAAGCTCACACGTTTCTCGCTCTTAACTGAAACGCACTGGATGTTAGAGGGCCTGTGGTTTGTATCAGTTTCAGAAGCAGAGTTGAACTAGATATGGTCCGTGTGTGTAGGAAACACAGTTCTTTTGTTCTGAGCACTCTCACGTTTCCCGCATTATTAGAGACTCTAGAAAGCAAGAGCGTGCTTCTTGCTCTAAAGCAGAGTGTGTTTCATGGATGAGAACTGTGCTGTGTGTTTCCCTTCAGAAACGGAGTTAAATGCCAGGCTCTGTGTCTTCCTACAAGCGAGACTTCGTTTCAGGTAAACGCAGTCACTTTTCAGCTCAAACGAAGCTATATTGTACACGAAGCTCACACGTTTCTCGCTCTTAACTGAAACGCACTGGATGTTAGAGGGTCTGTGGTTTGTATCAGTTTTAGAAGCAGAGTTGAACTAGATATGGTCCGTGTGTGTAGGAAACACAGTTCTTTTGTTCTGAGCACTCTCACGTTTCCCGCCTATTAGAGACTCTAGAAAGCAAGAGCGTGCTTCTTGCTCTAAAGCAGAGTGTGTTTCATGGATGAGAACTGTGCTGTGTGTTTCCCTTCAGAAACGGAGTTAAATGCCAGGCTCTGTGTCTTCCTACAAGCGAGACTTCGTTTCAGGTAAACGCAGTCACTTTTCAGCTCAAACGAAGCTATATTGTACACGAAGCTCACACGTTTCTCGCTCTTAACTGAAACGCACTGGATGTTAGAGGGCCTGTGGTTTGTATCAGTTTCAGAAGCAGAGTTGAACTAGATATGGTCCGTGTGTGTAGGAAACACAGTTCTTTTGTTCTGAGCACTCTCACGTTTCCCAACTTATTAGAGACTCTAGAAAGCAAGAGCGTGCTTCTTGCTCTAAAGCAGAGTGTGTTTCATGGATGAGAACTGTGCTGTGTGTTTCCCTTCAGAAACGGAGTTAAATGCCAGGCTCTGTGTCTTCCTACAAGCGAGACTTCGTTTCAGGTAAACGCAGTCACTTTTCAGCTCAAACGAAGCTATATTGTACACGAAGCTCACACGTTTCTCGCTCTTAACTGAAACGCACTGGATGTTAGAGGGTCTGTGGTTTGTATCAGTTTCAGAAGCAGAGTTGAACTAGATATGGTCCGTGTGTGTAGGAAACACAGTTCTTTTGTTCTGAGCACTCTCACGTTTCCCGCATAATTAGAGACTCTAGAAATCAAGAGCGTGCTTCTTGCTCTAAAGCAGAGTGTGTTTCGTGGATGAGAACTGTGCTGTGTGTTTCCCTTCAGAAACGGAGTTAAATGCCAGGCTCTGTGTCTTCCTACAAGCGTGACTTCGTTTCGGGTAAACGCAGTCACTTTTCAGCTCAAACGAAGCTATATTGTACACGAAGCTCACACGTTTCTCGCTCTTAACTGAAACGCACTGGATGTTAGAGGGCCTGTGGTTTGTATCAGTTTCAGAAGCAGAGTTGAACTAGATATGGTCCGTGTGTGTAGGAAACACAGTTCTTTTGTTCTGAGCACTCTCACGTTTCCCGCCTTATTAGAGACTCTAGAAAGCAACAGCGTGCTTCTTGCTCTAAAGCAGAGTGTGTTTCATGGATGAGAACTGTGCTGTGTGTTTCCCTTCAGAAACGGAGTTAAATGCCAGGCTCTGTGTCTTCCTACAAGCGAGATTTCGTTTCAGGTAAACGCAGTCACTTTTCAGCTCAAACGAAGCTATATTGTACACGAAGCTCACACGTTTCTCGCTCTTAACTGAAACGCACTGGATGTTAGAGGGCCTGTGGTTTGTATCAGTTTCAGAAGCAGAGTTGAACTAGATATGGTCCGTGTGTGTAGGAAACACAGTTCTTTTGTTCTGAGCACTCTCACGTTTCCCGCCTTATTAGAGACTCTAGAAAGCAAGAGCGTGCTTCTTGCTCTAAAGCAGAGTGTGTTTCATGGATGAGAACTGTGCTGTGTGTTTCCCTTCAGAAACGGAGTGAAATGCCAGGCTCTGTGTCTTCCTACAAGCGAGACTTCGTTTCAGGTAAACGCAGTCACTTTTCAGCTCAAACGAAGCTATATTGTACAGGAAGCTCACACGTTTCTCGCTCTTAACTGAAACGCACTGGATGTTAGAGGGCCTGTGGTTTGTATCAGTTTCAGAAGCAGAGTTGAACTAGATATGGTCCGTGTGTGTAGGAAACACAGTTCTTTTGTTCTGAGCACTCTCACGTTTCCCGCCTTATTAGAGACTCTAGAAAGCAAGAGCGTGCTTCTTGCTCTAAAGCAGAGTGTGTTTCATGGATGAGAACTGTGCTGTGTGTTTCCCTTCAGAAACGGAGTTAAATGCCAGGCTCTGTGTCTTCCTACAAGCGAGACTTCGTTTCAGGTAAACGCAGTCACTTTTCAGCTCAAACGAAGCTATATTGTACAGGAAGCTCACACGTTTCTCGCTCTTAACTGAAACGCACTGGATGTTAGAGGGCCTGTGGTTTGTATCAGTTTCAGAAGCAGAGTTGAACTAGATATGGTCCGTGTGTGTAGGAAACACAGTTCTTTTGTTCTGAGCACTCTCACGTTTCCCGCCTTATTAGAGACTCTAGAAAGCAAGAGCGTGCTTCTTGCTCTAAAGCAGAGTGTGTTTCATGGATGAGAACTGTGCTGTGTGTTTCCCTTCAGAAACGGAGTTAAATGCCAGGCTCTGTGTCTTCCTACAAGCGAGACTTCGTTTCAGGTAAACGCAGTCACTTTTCAGCTCAAACGAAGCTATATTGTACAGGAAGCTCACACGTTTCTCGCTCTTAACTGAAACGCACTGGATGTTAGAGGGCCTGTGGTTTGTATCAGTTTCAGAAGCAGAGTTGAACTAGATATGGTCCGTGTGTGTAGGAAACACAGTTCTTTTGTTCTGAGCACTCTCACGTTTCCCGCCTTATTAGAGACTCTAGAAAGCAAGAGCGTGCTTCTTGCTCTAAAGCAGAGTGTGTTTCGTGGATGAGAACTGTGCTGTGTGTTTCCCTTCAGAAACGGAGTTAAATGCCAGGCTCTGTGTCTTCCTACAAGCGAGACTTCGTTTCAGGTAAACGCAGTCACTTTTCAGCTCAAACGAAGCTATATTGTACACGAAGCTCACACGTTTCTCGCTCTTAACTGAAACGCACTGGATGTTAGAGGGCCTGTGGTTTGTATCAGTTTCAGAAGCAGAGTTGAACTAGATATGGTCCGTGTGTGTAGGAAACACAGTTCTTTTGTTCTGAGCACTCTCACGTTTCCCGCCTTATTAGAGACTCTAGAAAGCAAGAGCGTGCTTCTTGCTCTAAAGCAGAGTGTGTTTCATGGATGAGAACTGTGCTGTGTGTTTCCCTTCAGAAACGGAGTTAAATGCCAGGCTCTGTGTCTTCCTACAAGCGAGACTTCGTTTCAGGTAAACGCAGTCACTTTTCAGCTCAAACGAAGCTATATTGTACACGAAGCTCACACGTTTCTCGCTCTTAACTGAAACGCACTGGATGTTAGAGGGTCTGTGGTTTGTATCAGTTTCAGAAGCAGAGTTGAACTAGATATGGTCCGTGTGTGTAGGAAACACAGTTCTTTTGTTCTGAGCACTCTCACGTTTCCCGCATTATTAGAGACTCTAGAAAGCAAGAGCGTGCTTCTTGCTCTAAAGCAGAGTGTGTTTCGTGGATGAGAACTGTGCTGTGTGTTTCCCTTCAGAAACGGAGTTAAATGCCAGGCTCTGTGTCTTCCTACAAGCGAGACTTCGTTTCAGGTAAACGCAGTCACTTTTCAGCTCAAACGAAGCTATATTGTACAGGAAGCTCACACGTTTCTCGCTCTTAACTGAAACGCACTGGATGTTAGAGGGCCTGTGGTTTGTATCAGTTTCAGAAGCAGAGTTGAACTAGATATGGTCCGTGTGTGTAGGAAACACAGTTCTTTTGTTCTGAGCACTCTCACGTTTCCCGCCTTATTAGAGACTCTAGAAAGCAAGAGCGTGCTTCTTGCTCTAAAGCAGAGTGTGTTTCATGGATGAGAACTGTGCTGTGTGTTTCCCTTCAGAAACGGAGTTAAATGCCAGGCTCTGTGTCTTCCTACAAGCGAGACTTCGTTTCAGGTAAACGCAGTCACTTTTCAGCTCAAACGAAGCTATATTGTACAGGAAGCTCACACGTTTCTCGCTCTTAACTGAAACGCACTGGATGTTAGAGGGCCTGTGGTTTGTATCAGTTTCAGAAGCAGAGTTGAACTAGATATGGTCCGTGTGTGTAGGAAACACAGTTCTTTTGTTCTGAGCACTCTCACGTTTCCCGCCTTATTAGAGACTCTAGAAAGCAAGAGCGTGCTTCTTGCTCTAAAGCAGAGTGTGTTTCATGGATGAGAACTGTGCTGTGTGTTTCCCTTCAGAAACGGAGTTAAATGCCAGGCTCTGTGTCTTCCTACAAGCGAGACTTCGTTTCAGGTAAACACAGTCACTTTTCAGCTCAAACGAAGCTATATTGTACACGAAGCTCACACGTTTCTCGCTCTTAACTGAAACGCACTGGATGTTAGAGGGCCTGTGGTTTGTATCAGTTTCAGAAGCAGAGTTGAACTAGATATGGTCCGTGTGTGTAGGAAACACAGTTCTTTTGTTCTGAGCACTCTCACGTTTCCCGCCTTATTAGAGACTCTAGAAAGCAAGAGCGTGCTTCTTGCTCTAAAGCAGAGTGTGTTTCGTGGATGAGAACTGTGCTGTGTGTTTCCCTTCAGAAACGGAGTTAAATGCCAGGCTCTGTGTCTTCCTACAAGCGAGACTTCGTTTCAGGTAAACGCAGTCACTTTTCAGCTCAAACGAAGCTATATTGTACACGAAGCTCACACGTTTCTCGCTCTTAACTGAAACGCACTGGATGTTAGAGGGCCTGTGGTTTGTATCAGTTTCAGAAGCAGAGTTGAACTAGATATGGTCCGTGTGTGTAGGAAACACAGTTCTTTTGTTCTGAGCACTCTCACGTTTCCCGCCTTATTAGAGACTCTAGAAAGCAAGAGCGTGCTTCTTGCTCTAAAGCAGAGTGTGTTTCATGGATGAGAACTGTGCTGTGTGTTTCCCTTCAGAAACGGAGTTAAATGCCAGGCTCTGTGTCTTCCTACAAGCGAGACTTCGTTTCAGGTAAACGCAGTCACTTTTCAGCTCAAACGAAGCTATATTGTACACGAAGCTCACACGTTTCTCGCTCTTAACTGAAACGCACTGGATGTTAGAGGGTCTGTGGTTTGTATCAGTTTCAGAAGCAGAGTTGAACTAGATATGGTCCGTGTGTGTAGGAAACACAGTTCTTTTGTTCTGAGCACTCTCACGTTTCCCGCATTATTAGAGACTCTAGAAAGCAAGAGCGTGCTTCTTGCTCTAAAGCAGAGTGTGTTTCGTGGATGAGAACTGTGCTGTGTGTTTCCCTTCAGAAACGGAGTTAAATGCCAGGCTCTGTGTCTTCCTACAAGCGTGACTTCGTTTCAGGTAAATGCAGTCACTTTTCAGCTCAAACGAAGCTATATTGTACACGAAGCTCACACGTTTCTCGCTCTTAACTGAAACGCACTGGATGTTAGAGGGCCTGTGGTTTGTATCAGTTTCAGAAGCAGAGTTGAACTAGATATGGTCCGTGTGTGTAGGAAACACAGTTCTTTTGTTCTGAGCACTCTCACGTTTCCCGCCTTATTAGAGACTCTAGAAAGCAAGAGCGTGCTTCTTGCTCTAAAGCAGAGTGTGTTTCATGGATTAGAACTGTGCTGTGTGTTTCCCTTCAGAAACGGAGTTAAATGCCAGGCTCTGTGTCTTCCTACAAGCGAGACTTCGTTTCAGGTAAACGCAGTCACTTTTCAGCTCAAACGAAGCTATATTGTACACGAAGCTCACACGTTTCTCGCTCTTAACTGAAACGCACTGGATGTTAGAGGGCCTGTGGTTTGTATCAGTTTCAGAAGCAGAGTTGAACTAGATATGGTCCGTGTGTGTAGGAAACACAGTTCTTTTGTTCTGAGCACTCTCACGTTTCCCGCATTATTAGAGACTCTAGAAAGCAAGAGCGTGCTTCTTGCTCTAAAGCAGAGTGTGTTTCATGGATGAGAACTGTGCTGTGTGTTTCCCTTCAGAAACGGAGTTAAATGCCAGGCTCTGTGTCTTCCTACAAGCGAGACTTCGTTTCAGGTAAACGCAGTCACTTTTCAGCTCAAACGAAGCTATATTGTACACGAAGCTCACACGTTTCTCGCTCTTAACTGAAACGCACTGGATGTTAGAGGGTCTGTGGTTTGTATCAGTTTTAGAAGCAGAGTTGAACTAGATATGGTCCGTGTGTGTAGGAAACACAGTTCTTTTGTTCTGAGCACTCTCACGTTTCCCGCCTATTAGAGACTCTAGAAAGCAAGAGCGTGCTTCTTGCTCTAAAGCAGAGTGTGTTTCATGGATGAGAACTGTGCTGTGTGTTTCCCTTCAGAAACGGAGTTAAATGCCAGGCTCTGTGTCTTCCTACAAGCGAGACTTCGTTTCAGGTAAACGCAGTCACTTTTCAGCTCAAACGAAGCTATATTGTACACGAAGCTCACACGTTTCTCGCTCTTAACTGAAACGCACTGGATGTTAGAGGGCCTGTGGTTTGTATCAGTTTCAGAAGCAGAGTTGAACTAGATATGGTCCGTGTGTGTAGGAAACACAGTTCTTTTGTTCTGAGCACTCTCACGTTTCCCACCTTATTAGAGACTCTAGAAAGCAAGAGCGTGCTTCTTGCTCTAAAGCAGAGTGTGTTTCATGGATGAGAACTGTGCTGTGTGTTTCCCTTCAGAAACGGAGTTAAATGCCAGGCTCTGTGTCTTCCTACAAGCGAGACTTCGTTTCAGGTAAACGCAGTCACTTTTCAGCTCAAACGAAGCTATATTGTACACGAAGCTCACACGTTTCTCGCTCTTAACTGAAACGCACTGGATGTTAGAGGGTCTGTGGTTTGTATCAGTTTCAGAAGCAGAGTTGAACTAGATATGGTCCGTGTGTGTAGGAAACACAGTTCTTTTGTTCTGAGCACTCTCACGTTTCCCGCATAATTAGAGACTCTAGAAATCAAGAGCGTGCTTCTTGCTCTAAAGCAGAGTGTGTTTCGTGGATGAGAACTGTGCTGTGTGTTTCCCTTCAGAAACGGAGTTAAATGCCAGGCTCTGTGTCTTCCTACAAGCGTGACTTCGTTTCGGGTAAACGCAGTCACTTTTCAGCTCAAACGAAGCTATATTGTACACGAAGCTCACACGTTTCTCGCTCTTAACTGAAACGCACTGGATGTTAGAGGGCCTGTGGTTTGTATCAGTTTCAGAAGCAGAGTTGAACTAGATATGGTCCGTGTGTGTAGGAAACACAGTTCTTTTGTTCTGAGCACTCTCACGTTTCCCGCCTTATTAGAGACTCTAGAAAGCAACAGCGTGCTTCTTGCTCTAAAGCAGAGTGTGTTTCATGGATGAGAACTGTGCTGTGTGTTTCCCTTCAGAAACGGAGTTAAATGCCAGGCTCTGTGTCTTCCTACAAGCGAGACTTCGTTTCAGGTAAACGCAGTCACTTTTCAGCTCAAACGAAGCTATATTGTACACGAAGCTCACACGTTTCTCGCTCTTAACTGAAACGCACTGGATGTTAGAGGGCCTGTGGTTTGTATCAGTTTCAGAAGCAGAGTTGAACTAGATATGGTCCGTGTGTGTAGGAAACACAGTTCTTTTGTTCTGAGCACTCTCACGTTTCCCGCCTTATTAGAGACTCTAGAAAGCAAGAGCGTGCTTCTTGCTCTAAAGCAGAGTGTGTTTCATGGATGAGAACTGTGCTGTGTGTTTCCCTTCAGAAACGGAGTGAAATGCCAGGCTCTGTGTCTTCCTACAAGCGAGACTTCGTTTCAGGTAAACGCAGTCACTTTTCAGCTCAAACGAAGCTATATTGTACAGGAAGCTCACACGTTTCTCGCTCTTAACTGAAACGCACTGGATGTTAGAGGGCCTGTGGTTTGTATCAGTTTCAGAAGCAGAGTTGAACTAGATATGGTCCGTGTGTGTAGGAAACACAGTTCTTTTGTTCTGAGCACTCTCACGTTTCCCGCCTTATTAGAGACTCTAGAAAGCAAGAGCGTGCTTCTTGCTCTAAAGCAGAGTGTGTTTCATGGATGAGAACTGTGCTGTGTGTTTCCCTTCAGAAACGGAGTTAAATGCCAGGCTCTGTGTCTTCCTACAAGCGAGACTTCGTTTCAGGTAAACGCAGTCACTTTTCAGCTCAAACGAAGCTATATTGTACAGGAAGCTCACACGTTTCTCGCTCTTAACTGAAACGCACTGGATGTTAGAGGGCCTGTGGTTTGTATCAGTTTCAGAAGCAGAGTTGAACTAGATATGGTCCGTGTGTGTAGGAAACACAGTTCTTTTGTTCTGAGCACTCTCACGTTTCCCGCCTTATTAGAGACTCTAGAAAGCAAGAGCGTGCTTCTTGCTCTAAAGCAGAGTGTGTTTCATGGATGAGAACTGTGCTGTGTGTTTCCCTTCAGAAACGGAGTTAAATGCCAGGCTCTGTGTCTTCCTACAAGCGAGACTTCGTTTCAGGTAAACGCAGTCACTTTTCAGCTCAAACGAAGCTATATTGTACAGGAAGCTCACACGTTTCTCGCTCTTAACTGAAACGCACTGGATGTTAGAGGGCCTGTGGTTTGTATCAGTTTCAGAAGCAGAGTTGAACTAGATATGGTCCGTGTGTGTAGGAAACACAGTTCTTTTGTTCTGAGCACTCTCACGTTTCCCGCCTTATTAGAGACTCTAGAAAGCAAGAGCGTGCTTCTTGCTCTAAAGCAGAGTGTGTTTCGTGGATGAGAACTGTGCTGTGTGTTTCCCTTCAGAAACGGAGTTAAATGCCAGGCTCTGTGTCTTCCTACAAGCGAGACTTCGTTTCAGGTAAACGCAGTCACTTTTCAGCTCAAACGAAGCTATATTGTACACGAAGCTCACACGTTTCTCGCTCTTAACTGAAACGCACTGGATGTTAGAGGGCCTGTGGTTTGTATCAGTTTCAGAAGCAGAGTTGAACTAGATATGGTCCGTGTGTGTAGGAAACACAGTTCTTTTGTTCTGAGCACTCTCACGTTTCCCGCCTTATTAGAGACTCTAGAAAGCAAGAGCGTGCTTCTTGCTCTAAAGCAGAGTGTGTTTCATGGATGAGAACTGTGCTGTGTGTTTCCCTTCAGAAACGGAGTTAAATGCCAGGCTCTGTGTCTTCCTACAAGCGAGACTTCGTTTCAGGTAAACGCAGTCACTTTTCAGCTCAAACGAAGCTATATTGTACACGAAGCTCACACGTTTCTCGCTCTTAACTGAAACGCACTGGATGTTAGAGGGTCTGTGGTTTGTATCAGTTTCAGAAGCAGAGTTGAACTAGATATGGTCCGTGTGTGTAGGAAACACAGTTCTTTTGTTCTGAGCACTCTCACGTTTCCCGCATTATTAGAGACTCTAGAAAGCAAGAGCGTGCTTCTTGCTCTAAAGCAGAGTGTGTTTCGTGGATGAGAACTGTGCTGTGTGTTTCCCTTCAGAAACGGAGTTAAATGCCAGGCTCTGTGTCTTCCTACAAGCGAGACTTCGTTTCAGGTAAACGCAGTCACTTTTCAGCTCAAACGAAGCTATATTGTACAGGAAGCTCACACGTTTCTCGCTCTTAACTGAAACGCACTGGATGTTAGAGGGCCTGTGGTTTGTATCAGTTTCAGAAGCAGAGTTGAACTAGATATGGTCCGTGTGTGTAGGAAACACAGTTCTTTTGTTCTGAGCACTCTCACGTTTCCCGCCTTATTAGAGACTCTAGAAAGCAAGAGCGTGCTTCTTGCTCTAAAGCAGAGTGTGTTTCATGGATGAGAACTGTGCTGTGTGTTTCCCTTCAGAAACGGAGTTAAATGCCAGGCTCTGTGTCTTCCTACAAGCGAGACTTCGTTTCAGGTAAACGCAGTCACTTTTCAGCTCAAACGAAGCTATATTGTACAGGAAGCTCACACGTTTCTCGCTCTTAACTGAAACGCACTGGATGTTAGAGGGCCTGTGGTTTGTATCAGTTTCAGAAGCAGAGTTGAACTAGATATGGTCCGTGTGTGTAGGAAACACAGTTCTTTTGTTCTGAGCACTCTCACGTTTCCCGCCTTATTAGAGACTCTAGAAAGCAAGAGCGTGCTTCTTGCTCTAAAGCAGAGTGTGTTTCATGGATGAGAACTGTGCTGTGTGTTTCCCTTCAGAAACGGAGTTAAATGCCAGGCTCTGTGTCTTCCTACAAGCGAGACTTCGTTTCAGGTAAACGCAGTCACTTTTCAGCTCAAACGAAGCTATATTGTACACGAAGCTCACACGTTTCTCGCTCTTAACTGAAACGCACTGGATGTTAGAGGGCCTGTGGTTTGTATCAGTTTCAGAAGCAGAGTTGAACTAGATATGGTCCGTGTGTGTAGGAAACACAGTTCTTTTGTTCTGAGCACTCTCACGTTTCCCGCCTTATTAGAGACTCTAGAAAGCAAGAGCGTGCTTCTTGCTCTAAAGCAGAGTGTGTTTCGTGGATGAGAACTGTGCTGTGTGTTTCCCTTCAGAAACGGAGTTAAATGCCAGGCTCTGTGTCTTCCTACAAGCGAGACTTCGTTTCAGGTAAACGCAGTCACTTTTCAGCTCAAACGAAGCTATATTGTACACGAAGCTCACACGTTTCTCGCTCTTAACTGAAACGCACTGGATGTTAGAGGGCCTGTGGTTTGTATCAGTTTCAGAAGCAGAGTTGAACTAGATATGGTCCGTGTGTGTAGGAAACACAGTTCTTTTGTTCTGAGCACTCTCACGTTTCCCGCCTTATTAGAGACTCTAGAAAGCAAGAGCGTGCTTCTTGCTCTAAAGCAGAGTGTGTTTCATGGATGAGAACTGTGCTGTGTGTTTCCCTTCAGAAACGGAGTTAAATGCCAGGCTCTGTGTCTTCCTACAAGCGAGACTTCGTTTCAGGTAAACGCAGTCACTTTTCAGCTCAAACGAAGCTATATTGTACACGAAGCTCACACGTTTCTCGCTCTTAACTGAAACGCACTGGATGTTAGAGGGTCTGTGGTTTGTATCAGTTTCAGAAGCAGAGTTGAACTAGATATGGTCCGTGTGTGTAGGAAACACAGTTCTTTTGTTCTGAGCACTCTCACGTTTCCCGCATTATTAGAGACTCTAGAAAGCAAGAGCGTGCTTCTTGCTCTAAAGCAGAGTGTGTTTCGTGGATGAGAACTGTGCTGTGTGTTTCCCTTCAGAAACGGAGTTAAATGCCAGGCTCTGTGTCTTCCTACAAGCGTGACTTCGTTTCAGGTAAATGCAGTCACTTTTCAGCTCAAACGAAGCTATATTGTACACGAAGCTCACACGTTTCTCGCTCTTAACTGAAACGCACTGGATGTTAGAGGGCCTGTGGTTTGTATCAGTTTCAGAAGCAGAGTTGAACTAGATATGGTCCGTGTGTGTAGGAAACACAGTTCTTTTGTTCTGAGCACTCTCACGTTTCCCGCCTTATTAGAGACTCTAGAAAGCAAGAGCGTGCTTCTTGCTCTAAAGCAGAGTGTGTTTCATGGATTAGAACTGTGCTGTGTGTTTCCCTTCAGAAACGGAGTTAAATGCCAGGCTCTGTGTCTTCCTACAAGCGAGACTTCGTTTCAGGTAAACGCAGTCACTTTTCAGCTCAAACGAAGCTATATTGTACACGAAGCTCACACGTTTCTCGCTCTTAACTGAAACGCACTGGATGTTAGAGGGCCTGTGGTTTGTATCAGTTTCAGAAGCAGAGTTGAACTAGATATGGTCCGTGTGTGTAGGAAACACAGTTCTTTTGTTCTGAGCACTCTCACGTTTCCCGCATTATTAGAGACTCTAGAAAGCAAGAGCGTGCTTCTTGCTCTAAAGCAGAGTGTGTTTCATGGATGAGAACTGTGCTGTGTGTTTCCCTTCAGAAACGGAGTTAAATGCCAGGCTCTGTGTCTTCCTACAAGCGAGACTTCGTTTCAGGTAAACGCAGTCACTTTTCAGCTCAAACGAAGCTATATTGTACACGAAGCTCACACGTTTCTCGCTCTTAACTGAAACGCACTGGATGTTAGAGGGTCTGTGGTTTGTATCAGTTTTAGAAGCAGAGTTGAACTAGATATGGTCCGTGTGTGTAGGAAACACAGTTCTTTTGTTCTGAGCACTCTCACGTTTCCCGCCTATTAGAGACTCTAGAAAGCAAGAGCGTGCTTCTTGCTCTAAAGCAGAGTGTGTTTCATGGATGAGAACTGTGCTGTGTGTTTCCCTTCAGAAACGGAGTTAAATGCCAGGCTCTGTGTCTTCCTACAAGCGAGACTTCGTTTCAGGTAAACGCAGTCACTTTTCAGCTCAAACGAAGCTATATTGTACACGAAGCTCACACGTTTCTCGCTCTTAACTGAAACGCACTGGATGTTAGAGGGCCTGTGGTTTGTATCAGTTTCAGAAGCAGAGTTGAACTAGATATGGTCCGTGTGTGTAGGAAACACAGTTCTTTTGTTCTGAGCACTCTCACGTTTCCCACCTTATTAGAGACTCTAGAAAGCAAGAGCGTGCTTCTTGCTCTAAAGCAGAGTGTGTTTCATGGATGAGAACTGTGCTGTGTGTTTCCCTTCAGAAACGGAGTTAAATGCCAGGCTCTGTGTCTTCCTACAAGCGAGACTTCGTTTCAGGTAAACGCAGTCACTTTTCAGCTCAAACGAAGCTATATTGTACACGAAGCTCACACGTTTCTCGCTCTTAACTGAAACGCACTGGATGTTAGAGGGTCTGTGGTTTGTATCAGTTTCAGAAGCAGAGTTGAACTAGATATGGTCCGTGTGTGTAGGAAACACAGTTCTTTTGTTCTGAGCACTCTCACGTTTCCCGCATAATTAGAGACTCTAGAAATCAAGAGCGTGCTTCTTGCTCTAAAGCAGAGTGTGTTTCGTGGATGAGAACTGTGCTGTGTGTTTCCCTTCAGAAACGGAGTTAAATGCCAGGCTCTGTGTCTTCCTACAAGCGTGACTTCGTTTCGGGTAAACGCAGTCACTTTTCAGCTCAAACGAAGCTATATTGTACACGAAGCTCACACGTTTCTCGCTCTTAACTGAAACGCACTGGATGTTAGAGGGCCTGTGGTTTGTATCAGTTTCAGAAGCAGAGTTGAACTAGATATGGTCCGTGTGTGTAGGAAACACAGTTCTTTTGTTCTGAGCACTCTCACGTTTCCCGCCTTATTAGAGACTCTAGAAAGCAACAGCGTGCTTCTTGCTCTAAAGCAGAGTGTGTTTCATGGATGAGAACTGTGCTGTGTGTTTCCCTTCAGAAACGGAGTTAAATGCCAGGCTCTGTGTCTTCCTACAAGCGAGACTTCGTTTCAGGTAAACGCAGTCACTTTTCAGCTCAAACGAAGCTATATTGTACACGAAGCTCACACGTTTCTCGCTCTTAACTGAAACGCACTGGATGTTAGAGGGCCTGTGGTTTGTATCAGTTTCAGAAGCAGAGTTGAACTAGATATGGTCCGTGTGTGTAGGAAACACAGTTCTTTTGTTCTGAGCACTCTCACGTTTCCCGCCTTATTAGAGACTCTAGAAAGCAAGAGCGTGCTTCTTGCTCTAAAGCAGAGTGTGTTTCATGGATGAGAACTGTGCTGTGTGTTTCCCTTCAGAAACGGAGTGAAATGCCAGGCTCTGTGTCTTCCTACAAGCGAGACTTCGTTTCAGGTAAACGCAGTCACTTTTCAGCTCAAACGAAGCTATATTGTACAGGAAGCTCACACGTTTCTCGCTCTTAACTGAAACGCACTGGATGTTAGAGGGCCTGTGGTTTGTATCAGTTTCAGAAGCAGAGTTGAACTAGATATGGTCCGTGTGTGTAGGAAACACAGTTCTTTTGTTCTGAGCACTCTCACGTTTCCCGCCTTATTAGAGACTCTAGAAAGCAAGAGCGTGCTTCTTGCTCTAAAGCAGAGTGTGTTTCATGGATGAGAACTGTGCTGTGTGTTTCCCTTCAGAAACGGAGTTAAATGCCAGGCTCTGTGTCTTCCTACAAGCGAGACTTCGTTTCAGGTAAACGCAGTCACTTTTCAGCTCAAACGAAGCTATATTGTACAGGAAGCTCACACGTTTCTCGCTCTTAACTGAAACGCACTGGATGTTAGAGGGCCTGTGGTTTGTATCAGTTTCAGAAGCAGAGTTGAACTAGATATGGTCCGTGTGTGTAGGAAACACAGTTCTTTTGTTCTGAGCACTCTCACGTTTCCCGCCTTATTAGAGACTCTAGAAAGCAAGAGCGTGCTTCTTGCTCTAAAGCAGAGTGTGTTTCATGGATGAGAACTGTGCTGTGTGTTTCCCTTCAGAAACGGAGTTAAATGCCAGGCTCTGTGTCTTCCTACAAGCGAGACTTCGTTTCAGGTAAACGCAGTCACTTTTCAGCTCAAACGAAGCTATATTGTACAGGAAGCTCACACGTTTCTCGCTCTTAACTGAAACGCACTGGATGTTAGAGGGCCTGTGGTTTGTATCAGTTTCAGAAGCAGAGTTGAACTAGATATGGTCCGTGTGTGTAGGAAACACAGTTCTTTTGTTCTGAGCACTCTCACGTTTCCCGCCTTATTAGAGACTCTAGAAAGCAAGAGCGTGCTTCTTGCTCTAAAGCAGAGTGTGTTTCGTGGATGAGAACTGTGCTGTGTGTTTCCCTTCAGAAACGGAGTTAAATGCCAGGCTCTGTGTCTTCCTACAAGCGAGACTTCGTTTCAGGTAAACGCAGTCACTTTTCAGCTCAAACGAAGCTATATTGTACACGAAGCTCACACGTTTCTCGCTCTTAACTGAAACGCACTGGATGTTAGAGGGCCTGTGGTTTGTATCAGTTTCAGAAGCAGAGTTGAACTAGATATGGTCCGTGTGTGTAGGAAACACAGTTCTTTTGTTCTGAGCACTCTCACGTTTCCCGCCTTATTAGAGACTCTAGAAAGCAAGAGCGTGCTTCTTGCTCTAAAGCAGAGTGTGTTTCATGGATGAGAACTGTGCTGTGTGTTTCCCTTCAGAAACGGAGTTAAATGCCAGGCTCTGTGTCTTCCTACAAGCGAGACTTCGTTTCAGGTAAACGCAGTCACTTTTCAGCTCAAACGAAGCTATATTGTACACGAAGCTCACACGTTTCTCGCTCTTAACTGAAACGCACTGGAAGTTAGAGGGTCTGTGGTTTGTATCAGTTTCAGAAGCAGAGTTGAACTAGATATGGTCCGTGTGTGTAGGAAACACAGTTCTTTTGTTCTGAGCACTCTCACGTTTCCCGCATTATTAGAGACTCTAGAAAGCAAGAGCGTGCTTCTTGCTCTAAAGCAGAGTGTGTTTCGTGGATGAGAACTGTGCTGTGTGTTTCCCTTCAGAAACGGAGTTAAATGCCAGGCTCTGTGTCTTCCTACAAGCGTGACTTCGTTTCAGGTAAATGCAGTCACTTTTCAGCTCAAACGAAGCTATATTGTACACGAAGCTCACACGTTTCTCGCTCTTAACTGAAACGCACTGGATGTTAGAGGGCCTGTGGTTTGTATCAGTTTCAGAAGCAGAGTTGAACTAGATATGGTCCGTGTGTGTAGGAAACACAGTTCTTTTGTTCTGAGCACTCTCACGTTTCCCGCCTTATTAGAGACTCTAGAAAGCAAGAGCGTGCTTCTTGCTCTAAAGCAGAGTGTGTTTCATGGATTAGAACTGAGCTGTGTGTTTCCCTTCAGAAACGGAGTTAAATGCCAGGCTCTGTGTCTTCCTACAAGCGAGACTTCGTTTCAGGTAAACGCAGTCACTTTTCAGCTCAAACGAAGCTATATTGTACACGAAGCTCACACGTTTCTCGCTCTTAACTGAAACGCACTGGATGTTAGAGGGCCTGTGGTTTGTATCAGTTTCAGAAGCAGAGTTGAACTAGATATGGTCCGTGTGTGTAGGAAACACAGTTCTTTTGTTCTGAGCACTCTCACGTTTCCCGCCTTATTAGAGACTCTAGAAAGCAAGAGCGTGCTTCTTGCTCTAAAGCAGAGTGTGTTTCATGGATGAGAACTGTGCTGTGTGTTTCCGTTCAGAAACGGAGTTAAATGCCAGGCTCTGTGTCTTCCTACAAGCGAGACTTCGTTTCAGGTAAACGCAGTCACTTTTCAGCTCAAACGAAGCTATATTGTACACGAAGCTCACACGTTTCTCGCTCTTAACTGAAACGCACTGGATGTTAGAGGGTCTGTGGTTTGTATCAGTTTCAGAAGCAGAGTTGAACTAGATATGGTCCGTGTGTGTAGGAAACACAGTTCTTTTGTTCTGAGCACTCTCATGTTTCCCGCATTATTAGAGACTCTAGAAAGCAAGAGCGTGCTTCTTGCTCTAAAGCAGAGTGTGTTTCGTGGATGAGAACTGTGCTGTGTGTTTCCCTTCAGAAACGGAGTTAAATGCCAGGCTCTGTGTCTTCCTACAAGCGTGACTTCGTTTCAGGTAAACGCAGTCACTTTTCAGCTCAAACGAAGCTATATTGTACACGAAGCTCACACGTTTCTCGCTCTTAACTGAAACGCACTGGATGTTAGAGGGCCTGTGGTTTGTATCAGTTTCAGAAGCAGAGTTGAACTAGATATGGTCCGTGTGTGTAGGAAACACAGTTCTTTTGTTCTGAGCACTCTCACGTTTCCCGCCTTATTAGAGACTCTAGAAAGCAAGAGCGTGCTTCTTGCTCTAAAGCAGAGTGTGTTTCATGGATGAGAACTGTGCTGTGTGTTTCCCTTCAGAAACGGAGTTAAATGCCAGGCTCTGTGTCTTCCTACAAGCGAGACTTCGTTTCAGGTAAACGCAGTCACTTTTCAGCTCAAACGAAGCTATATTGTACACGAAGCTCACACGTTTCTCGCTCTTAACTGAAACGCACTGGATGTTAGAGGGTCTGTGGTTTGTATCAGTTTCAGAAGCAGAGTTGAACTAGATATGGTCCGTGTGTGTAGGAAACACAGTTCTTTTGTTCTGAGCACTCTCACGTTTCCCGCATTATTAGAGACTCTAGAAAGCAAGAGCGTGCTTCTTGCTCTAAAGCAGAGTGTGTTTCGTGGATGAGAACTGTGCTGTGTGTTTCCCTTCAGAAACGGAGTTAAATGCCAGGCTCTGTGTCTTCCTACATGCGTGACTTCGTTTCAGGTAAATGCAGTCACTTTTCAGCTCAAACGAAGCTATATTGTACACGAAGCTCACACGTTTCTCGCTCTTAACTGAAACGCACTGGATGTTAGAGGGCCTGTGGTTTGTATCAGTTTCAGAAGCAGAGTTGAACTAGATATGGTCCGTGTGTGTAGGAAACACAGTTCTTTTGTTCTGAGCACTCTCACGTTTCCCGCCTTATTAGAGACTCTAGAAAGCAAGAGCGTGCTTCTTGCTCTAAAGCAGAGTGTGTTTCGTGGATGAGAACTGTGCTGTGTGTTTCCCTTCAGAAACGGAGTTAAATGCCAGGCTCTGTGTCTTCCTACAAGCGAGACTTCGTTTCAGGTAAACGCAGTCACTTTTCAGCTCAAACGAAGCTATATTGTACACGAAGCTCACACGTTTCTCGCTCTTAACTGAAACGCACTGGATGTTAGAGGGCCTGTGGTTTGTATCAGTTTCAGAAGCAGAGTTGAACTAGATATGGTCCGTGTGTGTAGGAAACACAGTTCTTTTGTTCTGAGCACTCTCACGTTTCCCGCCTTATTAGAGACTCTAGAAAGCAAGAGCGTGCTTCTTGCTCTAAAGCAGAGTGTGTTTCATGGATGAGAACTGTGCTGTGTGTTTCCCTTCAGAAACGGAGTTAAATGCCAGGCTCTGTGTCTTCCTACAAGCGAGACTTCGTTTCAGGTAAACGCAGTCACTTTTCAGCTCAAACGAAGCTATATTGTACACGAAGCTCACACGTTTCTCGCTCTTAACTGAAACGCACTGGAAGTTAGAGGGTCTGTGGTTTGTATCAGTTTCAGAAGCAGAGTTGAACTAGATATGGTCCGTGTGTGTAGGAAACACAGTTCTTTTGTTCTGAGCACTCTCACGTTTCCCGCATTATTAGAGACTCTAGAAAGCAAGAGCGTGCTTCTTGCTCTAAAGCAGAGTGTGTTTCGTGGATGAGAACTGTGCTGTGTGTTTCCCTTCAGAAACGGAGTTAAATGCCAGGCTCTGTGTCTTCCTACAAGCGTGACTTCGTTTCAGGTAAATGCAGTCACTTTTCAGCTCAAACGAAGCTATATTGTACACGAAGCTCACACGTTTCTCGCTCTTAACTGAAACGCACTGGATGTTAGAGGGCCTGTGGTTTGTATCAGTTTCAGAAGCAGAGTTGAACTAGATATGGTCCGTGTGTGTAGGAAACACAGTTCTTTTGTTCTGAGCACTCTCACGTTTCCCGCCTTATTAGAGACTCTAGAAAGCAAGAGCGTGCTTCTTGCTCTAAAGCAGAGTGTGTTTCATGGATTAGAACTGAGCTGTGTGTTTCCCTTCAGAAACGGAGTTAAATGCCAGGCTCTGTGTCTTCCTACAAGCGAGACTTCGTTTCAGGTAAACGCAGTCACTTTTCAGCTCAAACGAAGCTATATTGTACACGAAGCTCACACGTTTCTCGCTCTTAACTGAAACGCACTGGATGTTAGAGGGCCTGTGGTTTGTATCAGTTTCAGAAGCAGAGTTGAACTAGATATGGTCCGTGTGTGTAGGAAACACAGTTCTTTTGTTCTGAGCACTCTCACGTTTCCCGCCTTATTAGAGACTCTAGAAAGCAAGAGCGTGCTTCTTGCTCTAAAGCAGAGTGTGTTTCATGGATGAGAACTGTGCTGTGTGTTTCCGTTCAGAAACGGAGTT
>CATKUP010000581.1:0-119191 GCA_949786385.1 Onychomys leucogaster
TTCTAGAGTCTCTAATAAGGCGGGAAACGTGAGAGTGCTCAGAACAAAAGAACTGTGTTTCCTACACACACGGACCATATCTAGTTCAACTCTGCTTCTGAAACTGATACAAACCACAGGCCCTCTAACATCCAGTGCGTTTCAGTTAAGAGCGAGAAACGTGTGAGCTTCGTGTACAATATAGCTTCGTTTGAGCTGAAAAGTGACTGCGTTTACCTGAAACGAAGTCTCGCTTGTAGGAAGACACAGAGCCTGGCATTTAACTCCGTTTCTGAAGGGAAACACACAGCACAGTTCTCATCCATGAAACACACTCTGCTTTAGAGCAAGAAGCACGCTCTTGCTTTCTAGAGTCTCTAATAAGGCGGGAAACGTGAGAGTGCTCAGAACAAAAGAACTGTGTTTCCTACACACACGGACCATATCTAGTTCAACTCTGCTTCTGAAACTGATACAAACCACAGGCCCTCTAACATCCAGTGCGTTTCAGTTAAGAGCGAGAAACGTGTGAGCTTCGTGTACAATATAGCTTCGTTTGAGCTGAAAAGTGACTGCGTTTACCTGAAACGAAGTCTCGCTTGTAGGAAGACACAGAGCCTGGCATTTAACTCCGTTTCTGAAGGGAAACACACAGCACAGTTCTCATCCATGAAACACACTCTGCTTTAGAGCAAGAAGCACGCTCTTGCTTTCTAGAGTCTCTAATAAGGCGGGAAACGTGAGAGTGCTCAGAACAAAAGAACTGTGTTTCCTACACACACGGACCATATCTAGTTCAACTCTGCTTCTGAAACTGATACAAACCACAGGCCCTCTAACATCCAGTGCGTTTCAGTTAAGAGCGAGAAACGTGTGAGCTTCGTGTACAATATAGCTTCGTTTGAGCTGAAAAGTGACTGCGTTTACCTGAAACGAAGTCTCGCTTGTAGGAAGACACAGAGCCTGGCATTTAACTCCGTTTCTGAAGGGAAACACACAGCACAGTTCTCATCCATGAAACACACTCTGCTTTAGAGCAAGAAGCACGCTCTTGCTTTCTAGAGTCTCTAATAAGGCGGGAAACGTGAGAGTGCTCAGAACAAAAGAACTGTGTTTCCTACACACACGGACCATATCTAGTTCAACTCTGCTTCTGAAACTGATACACACCACAGGCCCTCTAACATCCAGTGCGTTTCAGTTAAGAGCGAGAAACGTGGGAGCTTGTGTACAATAAAGCTTCGTTTGAGCTGAAAAGTGACTGCGTTTACCTGAAACGAAGTCTCGCTTGTAGGAAGACACAGAGCCTGGCATTTAACTCCGTTTCTGAAGGGAAACACACAGCACAGTTCTCATCCATGAAACACACTCTGCTTTAGAGCAAGAAGCACGCTCTTGCTTTCTAGAGTCTCTAATAAGGCGGGAAACGTGAGAGTGCTCAGAACAAAAGAACTGTGTTTCCTACACACACGGACCATATCTAGTTCAACTCTGCTTCTGAAACTGATACAAACCACAGGCCCTCTAACATCCAGTGTGTTTCAGTTAAGAGCGAGAAACGTGTGAGCTTCGTGTACAATATAGCTTCGTTTGAGCTGAAAAGTGACTGCGTTTACCTGAAACGAAGTCTCGCTTGTAGGAAGACACAGAGCCTGGCATTTAACTCCGTTTCTGAAGGGAAACACACAGCACAGTTCTCATCCATGAAACACACTCTGCTTTAGAGCAAGAAGCACGCTCTTGCTTTCTAGAGTCTCTAATAAGGCGGGAAACGTGAGAGTGCTCAGAACAAAAGAACTGTGTTTCCTACACACACGGACCATATCTAGTTCAACTCTGCTTCTGAAACTGATACACACCACAGGCCCTCTAACATCCAGTGCGTTTCAGTTAAGAGCGAGAAACGTGTGAGCTTCGTGTACAATATAGCTTCGTTTGAGCTGAAAAGTGACTGCGTTTACCTGAAACCAAGTCTCGCTTGTAGGAAGACACAGAGCCTGGCATTTAACTCCGTTTCTGAAGGGAAACACACAGCACAGTTCTCATCCATGAAACACACTCTGCTTTAGAGCAAGAAGCACGCTCTTGCTTTCTAGAGTCTCTAATAAGGCGGGAAACGTGAGAGTGCTCAGAACAATAGAACTGTGTTTCCTACACACACGGACCATATCTAGTTCAACTCTGCTTCTGAAACTGATACAAACCACAGGCCCTCTAACATCCAGTGCGTTTCAGTTAAGAGCGAGAAACGTGTGAGCTTCGTGTACAATATAGATTCGTTTGAGCTGAAAAGTGACTGCGTTTACCTGAAACGAAGTCTCGCTTGTAGGAAGACACAGAGCCTGGCATTTAACTCCGTTTCTGAAGGGAAACACACAGCACAGTTCTCATCCATGAAACACACTCTGCTTTAGAGCAAGAAGCACGCTCTTGCTTTCTAGAGTCTCTAATAAGGCGGGAAACGTGAGAGAGCTCAGAACAAAAGAACTGTGTTTCCTACACACACGGACCATATCTAGTTCAACTCTGCTTCTGAAACTGATACAAACCACAGGCCCTCTAACATCCAGTGCGTTTCAGTTAAGAGCGAGAAACGTGTGAGCTTCGTGTACAATATAGATTCGTTTGAGCTGAAAAGTGACTGCGTTTACCTGAAACGAAGTCTCGCTTGTAGGAAGACACAGAGCCTGGCATTTAACTCCGTTTCTGAAGGGAAACACACAGCACAGTTCTCATCCATGAAACACACTCTGCTTTAGAGCAAGAAGCACGCTCTTGCTTTCTAGAGTCTCTAATAAGGCGGGAAACGTGAGAGTGCTCAGAACAAAAGAACTGTGTTTCCTACACACACGGACCATATCTAGTTCAACTCTGCTTCTGAAACTGATACAAACCACAGGCCCTCTAACATCCAGTGCGTTTCAGTTAAGAGCGAGAAACGTGTGAGCTTCGTGTACAATATAGCTTCGTTTGAGCTGAAAAGTGACTGCGTTTACCTGAAACGAAGTCTCGCTTGTAGGAAGACACAGAGCCTGACATTTAACTCCGTTTCTGAAGGGAAACACACAGCACACTTCTCATCCATGAAACACACTCTGCTTTAGAGCAAGAAGCACGCTCTTGCTTTCTAGAGTCTCTAATAAGGCGGGAAACGTGAGAGTGCTCAGAACAAAAGAACTGTGTTTCCTACACACACGGACCATATCTAGTTCAACTCTGCTTCTGAAACTGATACAAACCACAGGCCCTCTAACATCCAGTGCGTTTCAGTTAAGAGCGAGAAACGTGTGAGCTTCGTGTACAATATAGCTTCGTGTCAGCTGAAAAGTGACTGCGTTTACCTGAAACGAAGTCTCGCTTGTAGGAAGACACAGAGCCTGGCATTTAACTCCGTTTCTGAAGGGAAACACACAGCACAGTTCTCATCCATGAAACACACTCTGCTTTAGAGCAAGAAGCACGCTCTTGCTTTCTAGAGTCTCTAATAAGGCGGGAAACGTGAGAGTGCTCAGAACAAAAGAACTGTGTTTCCTACACACACGGACCATATCTAGTTCAACTCTGCTTCTGAAACTGATACACACCACAGGCCCTCTAACATCCAGTGCGTTTCAGTTAAGAGCGAGAAACGTGGGAGCTTCGTGTACAATATAGCTTCGTTTGAGCTGAAAAGTGACTGCGTTTACCTGAAACGAAGTCTCGCTTGTAGGAAGACACAGAGCCTGGCATTTAACTCCGTTTCTGAAGGGAAACACACAGCACAGTTCTCATCCATGAAACACACTCTGCTTTAGAGCAAGAAGCACGCTCTTGCTTTCTAGAGTCTCTAATAAGGCGGGAAACGTGAGAGTGCTCAGAACAAAAGAACTGTGTTTCCTACACACACGGACCATATCTAGTTCAACTCTGCTTCTGAAACTGATACACACCACAGGCCCTCTAACATCCAGTGCGTTTCAGTTAAGAGCGAGAAACGTGTGAGCTTCGTGTACAATATAGCTTCGTTTGAGCTGAAAAGTGACTGCGTTTACCTGAAACGAAGTCTCGCTTGTAGGAAGACACAGAGCCTGGCATTTAACTCCGTTTCTGAAGGGAAACACACAGCACAGTTCTCATCCATGAAACACACTCTGCTTTAGAGCAAGAAGCACGCTCTTGCTTTCTAGAGTCTCTAATAAGGCGGGAAACGTGAGAGTGCTCAGAACAAAAGAACTGTGTTTCCTACACACACGGACCATATCTAGTTCAACTCTGCTTCTGAAACTGATACAAACCACAGGCCCTCTAACATCCAGTGCGTTTCAGTTAAGAGCGAGAAACGTGTGAGCTTCGTGTACAATATAGCTTCGTTTGAGCTGAAAAGTGACTGCGTTTACCTGAAACGAAGTCTCGCTTGTAGGAAGACACAGAGCCTGGCATTTAACTCCGTTTCTGAAGGGAAACACACAGCACAGTTCTCATCCATGAAACACACTCTGCTTTAGAGCAAGAAGCACGCTCTTGCTTTCTAGAGTCTCTAATAAGGCGGGAAACGTGAGAGTGCTCAGAACAAAAGAACTGTGTTTCCTACACACACGGACCATATCTAGTTCAACTCTGCTTCTGAAACTGATACAAACCACAGGCCCTCTAACATCCAGTGCGTTTCAGTTAAGAGCGAGAAACGTGTGAGCTTCGTGTACAATATAGCTTCCTTTGAGCTGAAAACTGACTGCGTTTACCTGAAACGAAGTCTCGCTTGTAGGAAGACACAGAGCCTGGCATTTAACTCCGTTTCTGAAGGGAAACACACAGCACAGTTCTCATCCATGAAACACACTCTGCTTTAGAGCAAGAAGCACGCTCTTGCTTTCTAGAGTCTCTAATAAGGCGGGAAACGTGAGAGTGCTCAGAACAAAAGAACTGTGTTTCCTACACACACGGACCATATCTAGTTCAACTCTGCTTCTGAAACTGATACACACCACAGGCCCTCTAACATCCAGTGCGTTTCAGTTAAGAGCGAGAAACGTGGGAGCTTCGTGTACAATATAGCTTTGTTTGAGCTGAAAAGTGACTGCGTTTACCTGAAACGAAGTCTCGCTTGTAGGAAGACACAGAGCCTGGCATTTAACTCCGTTTCTGAAGGGAAACACACAGCACAGTTCTCATCCATGAAACACACTCTGCTTTAGAGCAAGAAGCACGCTCTTGCTTTCTAGAGTCTCTAATAAGGCGGGAAACGTGAGAGTGCTCAGAACAAAAGAACTGTGTTTCCTACACACACGGACCATATCTAGTTCAACTCTGCTTCTGAAACTGATACAAACCACAGGCCCTCTAACATCCAGTGCGTTTCAGTTAAGAGCGAGAAACGTGTGAGCTTCGTGTACAATATAGCTTCGTTTGAGCTGAAAAGTGACTGCGTTTACCTGAAACGAAGTCTCGCTTGTAGGAAGACACAGAGCCTGGCATTTAACTCCGTTTCTGAAGGGAAACACACAGCACAGTTCTCATCCATGAAACACACTCTGCTTTAGAGCAAGAAGCACGCTCTTGCTTTCTAGAGTCTCTAATAAGGCGGGAAACGTGAGAGTGCTCAGAACAAAAGAACTGTGTTTCCTACACACACGGACCATATCTAGTTCAACTCTGCTTCTGAAACTGATACAAACCACAGGCCCTCTAACATCCAGTGCGTTTCAGTTAAGAGCGAGAAACGTGTGAGCTTCGTGTACAATATAGCTTCGTTTGAGCTGAAAAGTGACTGCGTTTACCTGAAACGAAGTCTCGCTTGTAGGAAGACTCAGAGCCTGACATTTAACTCCGTTTCTGAAGGGAAACACACAGCACACTTCTCATCCATGAAACACACTCTGCTTTAGAGCAAGAAGCACGCTCTTGCTTTCTAGAGTCTCTAATAAGGCGGGAAACGTGAGAGTGCTCAGAACAAAAGAACTGTGTTTCCTACACACACGGACCATATCTAGTTCAACTCTGCTTCTGAAACTGATACAAACCACAGGCCCTCTAACATCCAGTGCGTTTCAGTTAAGAGCGAGAAACGTGTGAGCTTCGTGTACAATATAGCTTCGTGTCAGCTGAAAAGTGACTGCGTTTACCTGAAACGAAGTCTCGCTTGTAGGAAGACACAGAGCCTGGCATTTAACTCCGTTTCTGAAGGGAAACACACAGCACAGTTCTCATCCATGAAACACACTCTGCTTTAGAGCAAGAAGCACGCTCTTGCTTTCTAGAGTCTCTAATAAGGCGGGAAACGTGAGAGTGCTCAGAACAAAAGAACTGTGTTTCCTACACACACGGACCATATCTAGTTCAACTCTGCTTCTGAAACTGATACAAACCACAGGCCCTCTAACATCCAGTGTGTTTCAGTTAAGAGCGAGAAACGTGTGAGCTTCGTGTACAATATAGCTTCGTTTGAGCTGAAAAGTGACTGCGTTTACCTGAAACGAAGTCTCGCTTGTAGGAAGACACAGAGCCTGACATTTAACTCCGTTCTGAAGGGAAACACACAGCACACTTCTCATCCATGAAACACACTCTGCTTTAGAGCAAGAAGCACGCTCTTGCTTTCTAGAGTCTCTAATAAGGCGGGAAACGTGAGAGTGCTCAGAACAAAAGAACTGTGTTTCCTACACACACGGACCATATCTAGTTCAACTCTGCTTCTGAAACTGATACACACCACAGGCCCTCTAACATCCAGTGCGTTTCAGTTAAGAGCGAGAAACGTGTGAGCTTCGTGTACAATATAGCTTCGTTTGAGCTGAAAAGTGACTGCGTTTACCTGAAACGAAGTCTCGCTTGTAGGAAGACACAGAGCCTGGCAGTTAACTCCGTTTCTGAAGGGAAACACACAGCACAGTTCTCATCCATGAAACACACTCTGCTTTAGAGCAAGAAGCACGCTCTTGCTTTCTAGAGTCTCTAATAAGGCGGGAAACGTGAGAGTGCTCAGAACAAAAGAACTGTGTTTCCTACACACACGGACCATATCTAGTTCAACTCTGCTTCTGAAACTGATACAAACCACAGGCCCTCTAACATCCAGTGCGTTTCAGTTAAGAGCGAGAAACGTGTGAGCTTCGTGTACAATATAGATTCGTTTGAGCTGAAAAGTGACTGCGTTTACCTGAAACGAAGTCTCGCTTGTAGGAAGACACAGAGCCTGGCATTTAACTCCGTTTCTGAAGGGAAACACACAGCACACTTCTCATCCATGAAACACACTCTGCTTTAGAGCAAGAAGCACGCTCTTGCTTTCTAGAGTCTCTAATAAGGCGGGAAACGTGAGAGTGCTCAGAACAAAAGAACTGTGTTTCCTACACACACGGACCATATCTAGTTCAACTCTGCTTCTGAAACTGATACAAACCACAGGCCCTCTAACATCCAGTGCGTTTCAGTTAAGAGCGAGAAACGTGTGAGCTTCGTGTACAATATAGCTTCGTTTGAGCTGAAAAGTGACTGCGTTTACCTGAAACGAAGTCTCGCTTGTAGGAAGACACAGAGCCTGACATTTAACTCCGTTTCTGAAGGGAAACACACAGCACACTTCTCATCCATGAAACACACTCTGCTTTAGAGCAAGAAGCACGCTCTTGCTTTCTAGAGTCTCTAATAAGGCGGGAAACGTGAGAGTGCTCAGAACAAAAGAACTGTGTTTCCTACACACACGGACCATATCTAGTTCAACTCTGCTTCTGAAACTGATACAAACCACAGGCCCTCTAACATCCAGTGCGTTTCAGTTAAGAGCGAGAAACGTGTGAGCTTCGTGTACAATATAGCTTCGTGTCAGCTGAAAAGTGACTGCGTTTACCTGAAACGAAGTCTCGCTTGTAGGAAGACACAGAGCCTGGCATTTAACTCCGTTTCTGAAGGGAAACACACAGCACAGTTCTCATCCATGAAACACACTCTGCTTTAGAGCAAGAAGCACGCTCTTGCTTTCTAGAGTCTCTAATAAGGCGGGAAACGTGAGAGAGCTCAGAACAAAAGAACTGTGTTTCCTACACACACGGACCATATCTAGTTCAACTCTGCTTCTGAAACTGATACAAACCACAGGCCCTCTAACATCCAGTGCGTTTCAGTTAAGAGCGAGAAACGTGTGAGCTTCGTGTACAATATAGATTCGTTTGAGCTGAAAAGTGACTGCGTTTACCTGAAACGAAGTCTCGCTTGTAGGAAGACACAGAGCCTGGCATTTAACTCCGTTTCTGAAGGGAAACACACAGCACAGTTCTCATCCATGAAACACACTCTGCTTTAGAGCAAGAAGCACGCTCTTGCTTTCTAGAGTCTCTAATAAGGCGGGAAACGTGAGAGTGCTCAGAACAAAAGAACTGTGTTTCCTACACACACGGACCATATCTAGTTCAACTCTGCTTCTGAAACTGATACAAACCACAGGCCCTCTAACATCCAGTGCGTTTCAGTTAAGAGCGAGAAATGTGTGAGCTTCGTGTACAATATAGCTTCGTTTGAGCTGAAAAGTGACTGCGTTTACCTGAAACGAAGTCTCGCTTGTAGGAAGACACAGAGCCTGACATTTAACTCCGTTTCTGAAGGGAAACACACAGCACACTTCTCATCCATGAAACACACTCTGCTTTAGAGCAAGAAGCACGCTCTTGCTTTCTAGAGTCTCTAATAAGGCGGGAAACGTGAGAGTGCTCAGAACAAAAGAACTGTGTTTCCTACACACACGGACCATATCTAGTTCAACTCTGCTTCTGAAACTGATACAAACCACAGGCCCTCTAACATCCAGTGCGTTTCAGTTAAGAGCGAGAAACGTGGGAGCTTCGTGTACAATATAGCTTCGTTTGAGTTGAAAAGTGACTGCGTTTACCTGAAACGAAGTCTCGCTTGTAGGAAGACACAGAGCCTGGCATTTAACTCCGTTTCTGAAGGGAAACACACAGCACAGTTCTCATCCATGAAACACACTCTGCTTTAGAGCAAGAAGCACGCTCTTGCTTTCTAGAGTCTCTAATAAGGCGGGAAACGTGAGAGTGCTCAGAACAAAAGAACTGTGTTTCCTACACACACGGACCATATCTAGTTCAACTCTGCTTCTGAAACTGATACACACCACAGGCCCTCTAACATCCAGTGCGTTTCAGTTAAGAGCGAGAAACGTGGGAGCTTCGTGTACAATATAGCTTCGTTTGAGCTGAAAAGTGACTGCGTTTACCTGAAACGAAGTCTCGCTTGTAGGAAGACACAGAGCCTGGCATTTAACTCCGTTTCTGAAGGGAAACACACAGCACAGTTCTCATCCATGAAACACACTCTGCTTTAGAGCAAGAAGCACGCTCTTGCTTTCTAGAGTCTCTAATAAGGCGGGAAACGTGAGAGTGCTCAGAACAAAAGAACTGTGTTTCCTACACACACGGACCATATCTAGTTCAACTCTGCTTCTGAAACTGATACAAACCACAGGCCCTCTAACATCCAGTGCGTTTCAGTTAAGAGCGAGAAACGTGTGAGCTTCGTGTACAATATAGCTTCGTTTGAGCTGAAAAGTGACTGCGTTTACCTGAAACGAAGTCTCGCTTGTAGGAAGACACAGAGCCTGGCATTTAACTCCGTTTCTGAAGGGAAACACACAGCACAGTTCTCATCCATGAAACACACTCTGCTTTAGAGCAAGAAGCACGCTCTTGCTTTCTAGAGTCTCTAATAAGGCGGGAAACGTGAGAGTGCTCAGAACAAAAGAACTGTGTTTCCTACACACACGGACCATATCTAGTTCAACTCTGCTTCTGAAACTGATACACACCACAGGCCCTCTAACATCCAGTGCGTTTCAGTTAAGAGCGAGAAACGTGTGAGCTTCGTGTACAATATAGCTTCGTTTGAGCTGAAAACTGACTGCGTTTACCTGAAACGAAGTCTCGCTTGTAGGAAGACACAGAGCCTGGCATTTAACTCCGTTTCTGAAGGGAAACACACAGCACAGTTCTCATCCATGAAACACACTCTGCTTTAGAGCAAGAAGCACGCTCTTGCTTTCTAGAGTCTCTAATAAGGCGGGAAACGTGAGAGTGCTCAGAACAAAAGAACTGTGTTTCCTACACACACGGACCATATCTAGTTCAACTCTGCTTCTGAAACTGATACACACCACAGGCCCTCTAACATCCAGTGCGTTTCAGTTAAGAGCGAGAAACGTGGGAGCTTCGTGTACAATATAGCTTCGTTTGAGCTGAAAAGTGACTGCGTTTACCTGAAACGAAGTCTCGCTTGTAGGAAGACACAGAGCCTGGCATTTAACTCCGTTTCTGAAGGGAAACACACAGCACACTTCTCATCCATGAAACACACTCTGCTTTAGAGCAAGAAGCACGCTCTTGCTTTCTAGAGTCTCTAATAAGGCGGGAAACGTGAGAGTGCTCAGAACAAAAGAACTGTGTTTCCTACACACACGGACCATATCTAGTTCAACTCTGCTTCTGAAACTGATACAAACCACAGGCCCTCTAACATCCAGTGCGTTTCAGTTAAGAGCGAGAAACGTGTGAGCTTCGTGTACAATATAGATTCGTTTGAGCTGAAAAGTGACTGCGTTTACCTGAAACGAAGTCTCGCTTGTAGGAAGACACAGAGCCTGGCATTTAACTCCGTTTCTGAAGGGAAACACACAGCACAGTTCTCATCCATGAAACACACTCTGCTTTAGAGCAAGAAGCACGCTCTTGCTTTCTAGAGTCTCTAATAAGGCGGGAAACGTGAGAGTGCTCAGAACAAAAGAACTGTGTTTCCTACACACACGGACCATATCTAGTTCAACTCTGCTTCTGAAACTGATACAAACCACAGGCCCTCTAACATCCAGTGCGTTTCAGTTAAGAGCGAGAAACGTGTGAGCTTCGTGTACAATATAGCTTCGTTTGAGCTGAAAAGTGACTGCGTTTACCTGAAACGAAGTCTCGCTTGTAGGAAGACTCAGAGCCTGACATTTAACTCCGTTTCTGAAGGGAAACACACAGCACACTTCTCATCCATGAAACACACTCTGCTTTAGAGCAAGAAGCACGCTCTTGCTTTCTAGAGTCTCTAATAAGGCGGGAAACGTGAGAGTGCTCAGAACAAAAGAACTGTGTTTCCTACACACACGGACCATATCTAGTTCAACTCTGCTTCTGAAACTGATACAAACCACAGGCCCTCTAACATCCAGTGCGTTTCAGTTAAGAGCGAGAAACGTGTGAGCTTCGTGTACAATATAGCTTCGTTTGAGCTGAAAAGTGACTGCGTTTACCTGAAACGAAGTCTCGCTTGTAGGAAGACACAGAGCCTGGCATTTAACTCCGTTTCTGAAGGGAAACACACAGCACAGTTCTCATCCATGAAACACACTCTGCTTTAGAGCAAGAAGCACGCTCTTGCTTTCTAGAGTCTCTAATAAGGCGGGAAACGTGAGAGTGCTCAGAACAAAAGAACTGTGTTTCCTACACACACGGACCATATCTAGTTCAACTCTGCTTCTGAAACTGATACAAACCACAGGCCCTCTAACATCCAGTGCGTTTCAGTTAAGAGCGAGAAACGTGTGAGCTTCGTGTACAATATAGCTTCGTTTGAGCTGAAAACTGACTGCGTTTACCTGAAACGAAGTCTCGCTTGTAGGAAGACACAGAGCCTGGCATTTAACTCCGTTTCTGAAGGGAAACACACAGCACAGTTCTCATCCATGAAACACACTCTGCTTTAGAGCAAGAAGCACGCTCTTGCTTTCTAGAGTCTCTAATAAGGCGGGAAACGTGAGAGTGCTCAGAACAAAAGAACTGTGTTTCCTACACACACGGACCATATCTAGTTCAACTCTGCTTCTGAAACTGATACACACCACAGGCCCTCTAACATCCAGTGCGTTTCAGTTAAGAGCGAGAAACGTGGGAGCTTCGTGTACAATATAGCTTCGTTTGAGCTGAAAAGTGACTGCGTTTACCTGAAACGAAGTCTCGCTTGTAGGAAGACACAGAGCCTGGCATTTAACTCCGTTTCTGAAGGGAAACACACAGCACAGTTCTCATCCATGAAACACACTCTGCTTTAGAGCAAGAAGCACGCTCTTGCTTTCTAGAGTCTCTAATAAGGCGGGAAACGTGAGAGTGCTCAGAACAAAAGAACTGTGTTTCCTACACACACGGACCATATCTAGTTCAACTCTGCTTCTGAAACTGATACAAACCACAGGCCCTCTAACATCCAGTGCGTTTCAGTTAAGAGCGAGAAACGTGTGAGCTTCGTGTACAATATAGATTCGTTTGAGCTGAAAAGTGACTGCGTTTACCTGAAACGAAGTCTCGCTTGTAGGAAGACACAGAGCCTGGCATTTAACTCCGTTTCTGAAGGGAAACACACAGCACAGTTCTCATCCATGAAACACACTCTGCTTTAGAGCAAGAAGCACGCTCTTGCTTTCTAGAGTCTCTAATAAGGCGGGAAACGTGAGAGTGCTCAGAACAAAAGAACTGTGTTTCCTACACACACGGACCATATCTAGTTCAACTCTGCTTCTGAAACTGATACAAACCACAGGCCCTCTAACATCCAGTGCGTTTCAGTTAAGAGCGAGAAACGTGTGAGCTTCGTGTACAATATAGCTTCGTTTGAGCTGAAAAGTGACTGCGTTTACCTGAAACGAAGTCTCGCTTGTAGGAAGACTCAGAGCCTGACATTTAACTCCGTTTCTGAAGGGAAACACAAAGCACACTTCTCATCCATGAAACACACTCTGCTTTAGAGCAAGAAGCACGCTCTTGCTTTCTAGAGTCTCTAATAAGGCGGGAAACGTGAGAGTGCTCAGAACAAAAGAACTGTGTTTCCTACACACACGGACCATATCTAGTTCAACTCTGCTTCTGAAACTGATACAAACCACAGGCCCTCTAACATCCAGTGCGTTTCAGTTAAGAGCGAGAAACGTGTGAGCTTCGTGTACAATATAGCTTCGTTTGAGCTGAAAAGTGACTGCGTTTACCTGAAACGAAGTCTCGCTTGTAGGAAGACACAGAGCCTGGCATTTAACTCCGTTTCTGAAGGGAAACACACAGCACAGTTCTCATCCATGAAACACACTCTGCTTTAGAGCAAGAAGCACGCTCTTGCTTTCTAGAGTCTCTAATAAGGCGGGAAACGTGAGAGTGCTCAGAACAAAAGAACTGTGTTTCCTACACACACGGACCATATCTAGTTCAACTCTGCTTCTGAAACTGATACAAACCACAGGCCCTCTAACATCCAGTGCGTTTCAGTTAAGAGCGAGAAACGTGTGAGCTTCGTGTACAATATAGATTCGTTTGAGCTGAAAAGTGACTGCGTTTACCTGAAACGAAGTCTCGCTTGTAGGAAGACACAGAGCCTGACATTTAACTCCGTTTCTGAAGGGAAACACACAGCACAGTTCTCATCCATGAAACACACTCTGCTTTAGAGCAAGAAGCACGCTCTTGCTTTCTAGAGTCTCTAATAAGGCGGGAAACGTGAGAGTGCTCAGAACAAAAGAACTGTGTTTCCTACACACACGGACCATATCTAGTTCAACTCTGCTTCTGAAACTGATACAAACCACAGGCCCTCTAACATCCAGTGCGTTTCAGTTAAGAGCGAGAAACGTGTGAGCTTCGTGTACAATATAGCTTCGTTTGAGCTGAAAAGTGACTGCGTTTACCTGAAACGAAGTCTCGCTTGTAGGAAGACACAGAGCCTGACATTTAACTCCGTTTCTGAAGGGAAACACACAGCACACTTCTCATCCATGAAACACACTCTGCTTTAGAGCAAGAAGCACGCTCTTGCTTTCTAGAGTCTCTAATAAGGCGGGAAACGTGAGAGTGCTCAGAACAAAAGAACTGTGTTTCCTACACACACGGACCATATCTAGTTCAACTCTGCTTCTGAAACTGATACAAACCACAGGCCCTCTAACATCCAGTGCGTTTCAGTTAAGAGCGAGAAACGTGTGAGCTTCGTGTACAATATAGCTTCGTGTCAGCTGAAAAGTGACTGCGTTTACCTGAAACGAAGTCTCGCTTGTAGGAAGACACAGAGCCTGGCATTTAACTCCGTTTCTGAAGGGAAACACACAGCACAGTTCTCATCCATGAAACACACTCTGCTTTAGAGCAAGAAGCACGCTCTTGCTTTCTAGAGTCTCTAATAAGGCGGGAAACGTGAGAGTGCTCAGAACAAAAGAACTGTGTTTCCTACACACACGGACCATATCTAGTTCAACTCTGCTTCTGAAACTGATACAAACCACAGGCCCTCTAACATCCAGTGCGTTTCAGTTAAGAGCGAGAAACGTGGGAGCTTCGTGTACAATATAGCTTCGTTTGAGCTGAAAAGTGACTGCGTTTACCTGAAACGAAGTCTCGCTTGTAGGAAGACACAGAGCCTGGCATTTAACTCCGTTTCTGAAGGGAAACACACAGCACAGTTCTCATCCATGAAACACACTCTGCTTTAGAGCAAGAAGCACGCTCTTGCTTTCTAGAGTCTCTAATAAGGCGGGAAACGTGAGAGTGCTCAGAACAAAAGAACTGTGTTTCCTACACACACGGACCATATCTAGTTCAACTCTGCTTCTGAAACTGATACACACCACAGGCCCTCTAACATCCAGTGCGTTTCAGTTAAGAGCGAGAAACGTGTGAGCTTCGTGTACAATATAGCTTCGTTTGAGCTGAAAAGTGACTGCGTTTACCTGAAACGAAGTCTCGCTTGTAGGAAGACACAGAGCCTGGCATTTAACTCCGTTTCTGAAGGGAAACACACAGCACAGTTCTCATCCATGAAACACACTCTGCTTTAGAGCAAGAAGCACGCTCTTGCTTTCTAGAGTCTCTAATAAGGCAGGAAACGTGAGAGTGCTCAGAACAAAAGAACTGTGTTTCCTACACACACGGACCATATCTAGTTCAACTCTGCTTCTGAAACTGATACACACCACAGGCCCTCTAACATCCAGTGCGTTTCAGTTAAGAGCGAGAAACGTGTGAGCTTCGTGTACAATATAGCTTCGTTTGAGCTGAAAAGTGACTGCGTTTACCTGAAACGAAGTCTCGCTTGTAGGAAGACACAGAGCCTGGCATTTAACTCCGTTTCTGAAGGGAAACACACAGCACAGTTCTCATCCATGAAACACACTCTGCTTTAGAGCAAGAAGCACGCTCTTGCTTTCTAGAGTCTCTAATAAGGCGGGAAACGTGAGAGTGCTCAGAACAAAAGAACTGTGTTTCCTACACACACGGACCATATCTAGTTCAACTCTGCTTCTGAAACTGATACACACCACAGGCCCTCTAACATCCAGTGCGTTTCAGTTAAGAGCGAGAAACGTGTGAGCTTCGTGTACAATATAGCTTCGTTTGAGCTGAAAAGTGACTGCGTTTACCTGAAACGAAGTCTCGCTTGTAGGAAGACACATAGCCTGGCATTTAACTCCGTTTCTGAAGGGAAACACACAGCACAGTTCTCATCCATGAAACACACTCTGCTTTAGAGCAAGAAGCACGCTCTTGCTTTCTAGAGTCTCTAATAAGGCGGGAAACGTGAGAGTGCTCAGAACAAAAGAACTGTGTTTCCTACACACACAGACCATATCTAGTTCAACTCTGCTTCTGAAACTGATACACACCACAGGCCCTCTAACATCCAGTGCGTTTCAGTTAAGAGCGAGAAACGTGTGAGCTTCGTGTACAATATAGCTTCGTTTGAGCTGAAAAGTGACTGCGTTTACCTGAAACGAAGTCTCGCTTGTAGGAAGACACAGAGCCTGGCATTTAACTCCGTTTCTGAAGGGAAACACACAGCACAGTTCTCATCCATGAAACACACTCTGCTTTAGAGCAAGAAGCACGCTCTTGCTTTCTAGAGTCTCTAATAAGGCGGGAAACGTGAGAGTGCTCAGAACAAAAGAACTGTGTTTCCTACACACACGGACCATATCTAGTTCAACTCTGCTTCTGAAACTGATACACACCACAGGCCCTCTAACATCCAGTGCGTTTCAGTTAAGAGCGAGAAACGTGTGAGCTTCGTGTACAATATAGCTTCGTTTGAGCTGAAAAGTGACTGCGTTTACCTGAAACGAAGTCTCGCTTGTAGGAAGACACAGAGCCTGGCATTTAACTCCGTTTCTGAAGGGAAACACACAGCACAGTTCTCATCCATGAAACACACTCTGCTTTAGAGCAAGAAGCACGCTCTTGCTTTCTAGAGTCTCTAATAAGGCGGGAAACGTGAGAGTGCTCAGAACAAAAGAACTGTGTTTCCTACACACACGGACCATATCTAGTTCAACTCTGCTTCTGAAACTGATACAAACCACAGGCCCTCTAACATCCAGTGCGTTTCAGTTAAGAGCGAGAAACGTGTGAGCTTCGTGTACAATATAGCTTCGTGTCAGCTGAAAAGTGACTGCGTTTACCTGAAACGAAGTCTCACTTGTAGGAAGACACAGAGCCTGGCATTTAACTCCGTTTCTGAAGGGAAACACACAGCACAGTTCTCATCCATGAAACACACTCTGCTTTAGAGCAAGAAGCACGCTCTTGCTTTCTAGAGTCTCTAATAAGGCGGGAAACGTGAGAGTGCTCAGAACAAAAGAACTGTGTTTCCTACACACACGGACCATATCTAGTTCAACTCTGCTTCTGAAACTGATACAAACCACAGGCCCTCTAACATCCAGTGCGTTTCAGTTAAGAGCGAGAAACGTGTGAGCTTCGTGTACAATATAGCTTCGTGTCAGCTGAAAAGTGACTGCGTTTACCTGAAACGAAGTCTCGCTTGTAGGAAGACACAGAGCCTGGCATTTAACTCCGTTTCTGAAGGGAAACACACAGCACAGTTCTCATCCATGAAACACACTCTGCTTTAGAGCAAGAAGCACACTCTTGCTTTCTAGAGTCTCTAATAAGGCGGGAAACGTGAGAGTGCTCAGAACAAAAGAACTGTGTTTCCTACACACACGGACCATATCTAGTTCAACTCTGCTTCTGAAACTGATACACACCACAGGCCCTCTAACATCCAGTGCGTTTCAGTTAAGAGCGAGAAACGTGTGAGCTTCGTGTACAATATAGCTTCGTTTGAGCTGAAAAGTGACTGCGTTTACCTGAAACGAAGTCTCGCTTGTAGGAAGACACAGAGCCTGGCATTTAACTCCGTTTCTGAAGGGAAACACACAGCACAGTTCTCATCCATGAAACACACTCTGCTTTAGAGCAAGAAGCACGCTCTTGCTTTCTAGAGTCTCTAATAAGGCGGGAAACGTGAGAGTGCTCAGAACAAAAGAACTGTGTTTCCTACACACACGGACCATATCTAGTTCAACTCTGCTTCTGAAACTGATACACACCACAGGCCCTCTAACATCCAGTGCGTTTCAGTTAAGAGCGAGAAACGTGTGAGCTTCGTGTACAATATAGCTTCGTTTGAGCTGAAAAGTGACTGCGTTTACCTGAAACGAAGTCTCGCTTGTAGGAAGACACAGAGCCTGGCATTTAACTCCGTTTCTGAAGGGAAACACACAGCACAGTTCTCATCCATGAAACACACTCTGCTTTAGAGCAAGAAGCACGCTCTTGCTTTCTAGAGTCTCTAATAAGGCGGGAAACGTGAGAGTGCTCAGAACAAAAGAACTGTGTTTCCTACACACACGGACCATATCTAGTTCAACTCTGCTTCTGAAACTGATACACACCACAGGCCCTCTAACATCCAGTGCGTTTCAGTTAAGAGCGAGAAACGTGTGAGCTTCGTGTACAATATAGCTTCGTTTGAGCTGAAAAGTGACTGCGTTTACCTGAAACGAAGTCTCGCTTGTAGGAAGACACAGAGCCTGGCATTTAACTCCGTTTCTGAAGGGAAACACACAGCACAGTTCTCATCCATGAAACACACTCTGCTTTAGAGCAAGAAGCACGCTCTTGCTTTCTAGAGTCTCTAATAAGGCGGGAAACGTGAGAGTGCTCAGAACAAAAGAACTGTGTTTCCTACACACACGGACCATATCTAGTTCAACTCTGCTTCTGAAACTGATACACACCACAGGCCCTCTAACATCCAGTGCGTTTCAGTTAAGAGCGAGAAACGTGTGAGCTTCGTGTACAATATAGCTTCGTTTGAGCTGAAAAGTGACTGCGTTTACCTGAAACGAAGTCTCGCTTGTAGGAAGACACAGAGCCTGGCATTTAACTCCGTTTCTGAAGGGAAACACACAGCACAGTTCTCATCCATGAAACACACTCTGCTTTAGAGCAAGAAGCACGCTCTTGCTTTCTAGAGTCTCTAATAAGGCGGGAAACGTGAGAGTGCTCAGAACAAAAGAACTGTGTTTCCTACACACACGGACCATATCTAGTTCAACTCTGCTTCTGAAACTGATACAAACCACAGGCCCTCTAACATCCAGTGCGTTTCAGTTAAGAGCGAGAAACGTGTGAGCTTCGTGTACAATATAGCTTCGTTTGAGCTGAAAAGTGACTGCGTTTACCTGAAACGAAGTCTCGCTTGTAGGAAGACACAGAGCCTGGCATTTAACTCCGTTTCTGAAGGGAAACACACAGCACAGTTCTCATCCATGAAACACACTCTGCTTTAGAGCAAGAAGCACGCTCTTGCTTTCTAGAGTCTCTAATAAGGCGGGAAACGTGAGAGTGCTCAGAACAAAAGAACTGTGTTTCCTACACACACGGACCATATCTAGTTCAACTCTGCTTCTGAAACTGATACAAACCACAGGCCCTCTAACATCCAGTGCGTTTCAGTTAAGAGCGAGAAACGTGTGAGCTTCGTGTACAATATAGCTTCCTTTGAGCTGAAAACTGACTGCGTTTACCTGAAACGAAGTCTCGCTTGTAGGAAGACACAGAGCCTGGCATTTAACTCCGTTTCTGAAGGGAAACACACAGCACAGTTCTCATCCATGAAACACACTCTGCTTTAGAGCAAGAAGCACGCTCTTGCTTTCTAGAGTCTCTAATAAGGCGGGAAACGTGAGAGTGCTCAGAACAAAAGAACTGTGTTTCCTACACACACGGACCATATCTAGTTCAACTCTGCTTCTGAAACTGATACACACCACAGGCCCTCTAACATCCAGTGCGTTTCAGTTAAGAGCGAGAAACGTGGGAGCTTCGTGTACAATATAGCTTTGTTTGAGCTGAAAAGTGACTGCGTTTACCTGAAACGAAGTCTCGCTTGTAGGAAGACACAGAGCCTGGCATTTAACTCCGTTTCTGAAGGGAAACACACAGCACAGTTCTCATCCATGAAACACACTCTGCTTTAGAGCAAGAAGCACGCTCTTGCTTTCTAGAGTCTCTAATAAGGCGGGAAACGTGAGAGTGCTCAGAACAAAAGAACTGTGTTTCCTACACACACGGACCATATCTAGTTCAACTCTGCTTCTGAAACTGATACAAACCACAGGCCCTCTAACATCCAGTGCGTTTCAGTTAAGAGCGAGAAACGTGTGAGCTTCGTGTACAATATAGCTTCGTTTGAGCTGAAAAGTGACTGCGTTTACCTGAAACGAAGTCTCGCTTGTAGGAAGACACAGAGCCTGGCATTTAACTCCGTTTCTGAAGGGAAACACACAGCACAGTTCTCATCCATGAAACACACTCTGCTTTAGAGCAAGAAGCACGCTCTTGCTTTCTAGAGTCTCTAATAAGGCGGGAAACGTGAGAGTGCTCAGAACAAAAGAACTGTGTTTCCTACACACACGGACCATATCTAGTTCAACTCTGCTTCTGAAACTGATACAAACCACAGGCCCTCTAACATCCAGTGCGTTTCAGTTAAGAGCGAGAAACGTGTGAGCTTCGTGTACAATATAGCTTCGTTTGAGCTGAAAAGTGACTGCGTTTACCTGAAACGAAGTCTCGCTTGTAGGAAGACTCAGAGCCTGACATTTAACTCCGTTTCTGAAGGGAAACACACAGCACACTTCTCATCCATGAAACACACTCTGCTTTAGAGCAAGAAGCACGCTCTTGCTTTCTAGAGTCTCTAATAAGGCGGGAAACGTGAGAGTGCTCAGAACAAAAGAACTGTGTTTCCTACACACACGGACCATATCTAGTTCAACTCTGCTTCTGAAACTGATACAAACCACAGGCCCTCTAACATCCAGTGCGTTTCAGTTAAGAGCGAGAAACGTGTGAGCTTCGTGTACAATATAGCTTCGTGTCAGCTGAAAAGTGACTGCGTTTACCTGAAACGAAGTCTCGCTTGTAGGAAGACACAGAGCCTGGCATTTAAGTCCGTTTCTGAAGGGAAACACACAGCACAGTTCTCATCCATGAAACACACTCTGCTTTAGAGCAAGAAGCACGCTCTTGCTTTCTAGAGTCTCTAATAAGGCGGGAAACGTGAGAGTGCTCAGAACAAAAGAACTGTGTTTCCTACACACACGGACCATATCTAGTTCAACTCTGCTTCTGAAACTGATACAAACCACAGGCCCTCTAACATCCAGTGTGTTTCAGTTAAGAGCGAGAAACGTGTGAGCTTCGTGTACAATATAGCTTCGTTTGAGCTGAAAAGTGACTGCGTTTACCTGAAACGAAGTCTCGCTTGTAGGAAGACACAGAGCCTGACATTTAACTCCGTTCTGAAGGGAAACACACAGCACACTTCTCATCCATGAAACACACTCTGCTTTAGAGCAAGAAGCACGCTCTTGCTTTCTAGAGTCTCTAATAAGGCGGGAAACGTGAGAGTGCTCAGAACAAAAGAACTGTGTTTCCTACACACACGGACCATATCTAGTTCAACTCTGCTTCTGAAACTGATACACACCACAGGCCCTCTAACATCCAGTGCGTTTCAGTTAAGAGCGAGAAACGTGTGAGCTTCGTGTACAATATAGCTTCGTTTGAGCTGAAAAGTGACTGCGTTTACCTGAAACGAAGTCTCGCTTGTAGGAAGACACAGAGCCTGGCAGTTAACTCCGTTTCTGAAGGGAAACACACAGCACAGTTCTCATCCATGAAACACACTCTGCTTTAGAGCAAGAAGCACGCTCTTGCTTTCTAGAGTCTCTAATAAGGCGGGAAACGTGAGAGTGCTCAGAACAAAAGAACTGTGTTTCCTACACACACGGACCATATCTAGTTCAACTCTGCTTCTGAAACTGATACAAACCACAGGCCCTCTAACATCCAGTGCGTTTCAGTTAAGAGCGAGAAACGTGTGAGCTTCGTGTACAATATAGATTCGTTTGAGCTGAAAAGTGACTGCGTTTACCTGAAACGAAGTCTCGCTTGTAGGAAGACACAGAGCCTGGCATTTAACTCCGTTTCTGAAGGGAAACACACAGCACACTTCTCATCCATGAAACACACTCTGCTTTAGAGCAAGAAGCACGCTCTTGCTTTCTAGAGTCTCTAATAAGGCGGGAAACGTGAGAGTGCTCAGAACAAAAGAACTGTGTTTCCTACACACACGGACCATATCTAGTTCAACTCTGCTTCTGAAACTGATACAAACCACAGGCCCTCTAACATCCAGTGCGTTTCAGTTAAGAGCGAGAAACGTGTGAGCTTCGTGTACAATATAGCTTCGTTTGAGCTGAAAAGTGACTGCGTTTACCTGAAACGAAGTCTCGCTTGTAGGAAGACACAGAGCCTGACATTTAACTCCGTTTCTGAAGGGAAACACACAGCACACTTCTCATCCATGAAACACACTCTGCTTTAGAGCAAGAAGCACGCTCTTGCTTTCTAGAGTCTCTAATAAGGCGGGAAACGTGAGAGTGCTCAGAACAAAAGAACTGTGTTTCCTACACACACGGACCATATCTAGTTCAACTCTGCTTCTGAAACTGATACAAACCACAGGCCCTCTAACATCCAGTGCGTTTCAGTTAAGAGCGAGAAACGTGTGAGCTTCGTGTACAATATAGCTTCGTGTCAGCTGAAAAGTGACTGCGTTTACCTGAAACGAAGTCTCGCTTGTAGGAAGACACAGAGCCTGGCATTTAACTCCGTTTCTGAAGGGAAACACACAGCACAGTTCTCATCCATGAAACACACTCTGCTTTAGAGCAAGAAGCACGCTCTTGCTTTCTAGAGTCTCTAATAAGGCGGGAAACGTGAGAGAGCTCAGAACAAAAGAACTGTGTTTCCTACACACACGGACCATATCTAGTTCAACTCTGCTTCTGAAACTGATACAAACCACAGGCCCTCTAACATCCAGTGCGTTTCAGTTAAGAGCGAGAAACGTGTGAGCTTCGTGTACAATATAGATTCGTTTGAGCTGAAAAGTGACTGCGTTTACCTGAAACGAAGTCTCGCTTGTAGGAAGACACAGAGCCTGGCATTTAACTCCGTTTCTGAAGGGAAACACACAGCACAGTTCTCATCCATGAAACACACTCTGCTTTAGAGCAAGAAGCACGCTCTTGCTTTCTAGAGTCTCTAATAAGGCGGGAAACGTGAGAGTGCTCAGAACAAAAGAACTGTGTTTCCTACACACACGGACCATATCTAGTTCAACTCTGCTTCTGAAACTGATACAAACCACAGGCCCTCTAACATCCAGTGCGTTTCAGTTAAGAGCGAGAAATGTGTGAGCTTCGTGTACAATATAGCTTCGTTTGAGCTGAAAAGTGACTGCGTTTACCTGAAACGAAGTCTCGCTTGTAGGAAGACACAGAGCCTGACATTTAACTCCGTTTCTGAAGGGAAACACACAGCACACTTCTCATCCATGAAACACACTCTGCTTTAGAGCAAGAAGCACGCTCTTGCTTTCTAGAGTCTCTAATAAGGCGGGAAACGTGAGAGTGCTCAGAACAAAAGAACTGTGTTTCCTACACACACGGACCATATCTAGTTCAACTCTGCTTCTGAAACTGATACAAACCACAGGCCCTCTAACATCCAGTGCGTTTCAGTTAAGAGCGAGAAACGTGTGAGCTTCGTGTACAATATAGCTTCGTGTCAGCTGAAAAGTGACTGCGTTTACCTGAAACGAAGTCTCGCTTGTAGGAAGACACAGAGCCTGGCATTTAACTCCGTTTCTGAAGGGAAACACACAGCACAGTTCTCATCCATGAAACACACTCTGCTTTAGAGCAAGAAGCACGCTCTTGCTTTCTAGAGTCTCTAATAAGGCGGGAAACGTGAGAGTGCTCAGAACAAAAGAACTGTGTTTCCTACACACACGGACCATATCTAGTTCAACTCTGCTTCTGAAACTGATACAAACCACAGGCCCTCTAACATCCAGTGCGTTTCAGTTAAGAGCGAGAAACGTGGGAGCTTCGTGTACAATATAGCTTCGTTTGAGCTGAAAAGTGACTGCGTTTACCTGAAACGAAGTCTCGCTTGTAGGAAGACACAGAGCCTGGCATTTAACTCCGTTTCTGAAGGGAAACACACAGCACAGTTCTCATCCATGAAACACACTCTGCTTTAGAGCAAGAAGCACGCTCTTGCTTTCTAGAGTCTCTAATAAGGCGGGAAACGTGAGAGTGCTCAGAACAAAAGAACTGTGTTTCCTACACACACGGACCATATCTAGTTCAACTCTGCTTCTGAAACTGATACACACCACAGGCCCTCTAACATCCAGTGCGTTTCAGTTAAGAGCGAGAAACGTGGGAGCTTCGTGTACAATATAGCTTCGTTTGAGCTGAAAAGTGACTGCGTTTACCTGAAACGAAGTCTCGCTTGTAGGAAGACACAGAGCCTGGCATTTAACTCCGTTTCTGAAGGGAAACACACAGCACAGTTCTCATCCATGAAACACACTCTGCTTTAGAGCAAGAAGCACGCTCTTGCTTTCTAGAGTCTCTAATAAGGCGGGAAACGTGAGAGTGCTCAGAACAAAAGAACTGTGTTTCCTACACACACGGACCATATCTAGTTCAACTCTGCTTCTGAAACTGATACAAACCACAGGCCCTCTAACATCCAGTGCGTTTCAGTTAAGAGCGAGAAACGTGTGAGCTTCGTGTACAATATAGCTTCGTTTGAGCTGAAAAGTGACTGCGTTTACCTGAAACGAAGTCTCGCTTGTAGGAAGACACAGAGCCTGGCATTTAACTCCGTTTCTGAAGGGAAACACACAGCACAGTTCTCATCCATGAAACACACTCTGCTTTAGAGCAAGAAGCACGCTCTTGCTTTCTAGAGTCTCTAATAAGGCGGGAAACGTGAGAGTGCTCAGAACAAAAGAACTGTGTTTCCTACACACACGGACCATATCTAGTTCAACTCTGCTTCTGAAACTGATACACACCACAGGCCCTCTAACATCCAGTGCGTTTCAGTTAAGAGCGAGAAACGTGTGAGCTTCGTGTACAATATAGCTTCGTTTGAGCTGAAAACTGACTGCGTTTACCTGAAACGAAGTCTCGCTTGTAGGAAGACACAGAGCCTGGCATTTAACTCCGTTTCTGAAGGGAAACACACAGCACAGTTCTCATCCATGAAACACACTCTGCTTTAGAGCAAGAAGCACGCTCTTGCTTTCTAGAGTCTCTAATAAGGCGGGAAACGTGAGAGTGCTCAGAACAAAAGAACTGTGTTTCCTACACACACGGACCATATCTAGTTCAACTCTGCTTCTGAAACTGATACACACCACAGGCCCTCTAACATCCAGTGCGTTTCAGTTAAGAGCGAGAAACGTGGGAGCTTCGTGTACAATATAGCTTCGTTTGAGCTGAAAAGTGACTGCGTTTACCTGAAACGAAGTCTCGCTTGTAGGAAGACACAGAGCCTGGCATTTAACTCCGTTTCTGAAGGGAAACACACAGCACACTTCTCATCCATGAAACACACTCTGCTTTAGAGCAAGAAGCACGCTCTTGCTTTCTAGAGTCTCTAATAAGGCGGGAAACGTGAGAGTGCTCAGAACAAAAGAACTGTGTTTCCTACACACACGGACCATATCTAGTTCAACTCTGCTTCTGAAACTGATACAAACCACAGGCCCTCTAACATCCAGTGCGTTTCAGTTAAGAGCGAGAAACGTGTGAGCTTCGTGTACAATATAGATTCGTTTGAGCTGAAAAGTGACTGCGTTTACCTGAAACGAAGTCTCGCTTGTAGGAAGACACAGAGCCTGGCATTTAACTCCGTTTCTGAAGGGAAACACACAGCACAGTTCTCATCCATGAAACACACTCTGCTTTAGAGCAAGAAGCACGCTCTTGCTTTCTAGAGTCTCTAATAAGGCGGGAAACGTGAGAGTGCTCAGAACAAAAGAACTGTGTTTCCTACACACACGGACCATATCTAGTTCAACTCTGCTTCTGAAACTGATACAAACCACAGGCCCTCTAACATCCAGTGCGTTTCAGTTAAGAGCGAGAAACGTGTGAGCTTCGTGTACAATATAGCTTCGTTTGAGCTGAAAAGTGACTGCGTTTACCTGAAACGAAGTCTCGCTTGTAGGAAGACTCAGAGCCTGACATTTAACTCCGTTTCTGAAGGGAAACACACAGCACACTTCTCATCCATGAAACACACTCTGCTTTAGAGCAAGAAGCACGCTCTTGCTTTCTAGAGTCTCTAATAAGGCGGGAAACGTGAGAGTGCTCAGAACAAAAGAACTGTGTTTCCTACACACACGGACCATATCTAGTTCAACTCTGCTTCTGAAACTGATACAAACCACAGGCCCTCTAACATCCAGTGCGTTTCAGTTAAGAGCGAGAAACGTGTGAGCTTCGTGTACAATATAGCTTCGTTTGAGCTGAAAAGTGACTGCGTTTACCTGAAACGAAGTCTCGCTTGTAGGAAGACACAGAGCCTGGCATTTAACTCCGTTTCTGAAGGGAAACACACAGCACAGTTCTCATCCATGAAACACACTCTGCTTTAGAGCAAGAAGCACGCTCTTGCTTTCTAGAGTCTCTAATAAGGCGGGAAACGTGAGAGTGCTCAGAACAAAAGAACTGTGTTTCCTACACACACGGACCATATCTAGTTCAACTCTGCTTCTGAAACTGATACAAACCACAGGCCCTCTAACATCCAGTGCGTTTCAGTTAAGAGCGAGAAACGTGTGAGCTTCGTGTACAATATAGCTTCGTTTGAGCTGAAAAGTGACTGCGTTTACCTGAAACGAAGTCTCGCTTGTAGGAAGACACAGAGCCTGGCATTTAACTCCGTTTCTGAAGGGAAACACACAGCACAGTTCTCATCCATGAAACACACTCTGCTTTAGAGCAAGAAGCACGCTCTTGCTTTCTAGAGTCTCTAATAAGGCGGGAAACGTGAGAGTGCTCAGAACAAAAGAACTGTGTTTCCTACACACACGGACCATATCTAGTTCAACTCTGCTTCTGAAACTGATACACACCACAGGCCCTCTAACATCCAGTGCGTTTCAGTTAAGAGCGAGAAACGTGGGAGCTTCGTGTACAATATAGCTTCGTTTGAGCTGAAAAGTGACTGCGTTTACCTGAAACGAAGTCTCGCTTGTAGGAAGACACAGAGCCTGGCATTTAACTCCGTTTCTGAAGGGAAACACACAGCACAGTTCTCATCCATGAAACACACTCTGCTTTAGAGCAAGAAGCACGCTCTTGCTTTCTAGAGTCTCTAATAAGGCGGGAAACGTGAGAGTGCTCAGAACAAAAGAACTGTGTTTCCTACACACACGGACCATATCTAGTTCAACTCTGCTTCTGAAACTGATACAAACCACAGGCCCTCTAACATCCAGTGCGTTTCAGTTAAGAGCGAGAAACGTGTGAGCTTCGTGTACAATATAGATTCGTTTGAGCTGAAAAGTGACTGCGTTTACCTGAAACGAAGTCTCGCTTGTAGGAAGACACAGAGCCTGGCATTTAACTCCGTTTCTGAAGGGAAACACACAGCACAGTTCTCATCCATGAAACACACTCTGCTTTAGAGCAAGAAGCACGCTCTTGCTTTCTAGAGTCTCTAATAAGGCGGGAAACGTGAGAGTGCTCAGAACAAAAGAACTGTGTTTCCTACACACACGGACCATATCTAGTTCAACTCTGCTTCTGAAACTGATACAAACCACAGGCCCTCTAACATCCAGTGCGTTTCAGTTAAGAGCGAGAAACGTGTGAGCTTCGTGTACAATATAGCTTCGTTTGAGCTGAAAAGTGACTGCGTTTACCTGAAACGAAGTCTCGCTTGTAGGAAGACTCAGAGCCTGACATTTAACTCCGTTTCTGAAGGGAAACACAAAGCACACTTCTCATCCATGAAACACACTCTGCTTTAGAGCAAGAAGCACGCTCTTGCTTTCTAGAGTCTCTAATAAGGCGGGAAACGTGAGAGTGCTCAGAACAAAAGAACTGTGTTTCCTACACACACGGACCATATCTAGTTCAACTCTGCTTCTGAAACTGATACAAACCACAGGCCCTCTAACATCCAGTGCGTTTCAGTTAAGAGCGAGAAACGTGTGAGCTTCGTGTACAATATAGCTTCGTTTGAGCTGAAAAGTGACTGCGTTTACCTGAAACGAAGTCTCGCTTGTAGGAAGACACAGAGCCTGGCATTTAACTCCGTTTCTGAAGGGAAACACACAGCACAGTTCTCATCCATGAAACACACTCTGCTTTAGAGCAAGAAGCACGCTCTTGCTTTCTAGAGTCTCTAATAAGGCGGGAAACGTGAGAGTGCTCAGAACAAAAGAACTGTGTTTCCTACACACACGGACCATATCTAGTTCAACTCTGCTTCTGAAACTGATACACACCACAGGCCCTCTAACATCCAGTGCGTTTCAGTTAAGAGCGAGAAACGTGTGAGCTTCGTGTACAATATAGCTTCGTGTCAGCTGAAAAGTGACTGCGTTTACCTGAAACGAAGTCTCGCTTGTAGGAAGACACAGAGCCTGGCATTTAACTCCGTTTCTGAAGGGAAACACACAGCACAGTTCTCATCCATGAAACACACTCTGCTTTAGAGCAAGAAGCACGCTCTTGCTTTCTAGAGTCTCTAATAAGGCGGGAAACGTGAGAGTGCTCAGAACAAAAGAACTGTGTTTCCTACACACACGGACCATATCTAGTTCAACTCTGCTTCTGAAACTGATACAAACCACAGGCCCTCTAACATCCAGTGCGTTTCAGTTAAGAGCGAGAAACGTGGGAGCTTCGTGTACAATATAGCTTCGTTTGAGCTGAAAAGTGACTGCGTTTACCTGAAACGAAGTCTCGCTTGTAGGAAGACACAGAGCCTGGCATTTAACTCCGTTTCTGAAGGGAAACACACAGCACAGTTCTCATCCATGAAACACACTCTGCTTTAGAGCAAGAAGCACGCTCTTGCTTTCTAGAGTCTCTAATAAGGCGGGAAACGTGAGAGTGCTCAGAACAAAAGAACTGTGTTTCCTACACACACGGACCATATCTAGTTCAACTCTGCTTCTGAAACTGATACACACCACAGGCCCTCTAACATCCAGTGCGTTTCAGTTAAGAGCGAGAAACGTGTGAGCTTCGTGTACAATATAGCTTCGTTTGAGCTGAAAAGTGACTGCGTTTACCTGAAACGAAGTCTCGCTTGTAGGAAGACACAGAGCCTGGCATTTAACTCCGTTTCTGAAGGGAAACACACAGCACAGTTCTCATCCATGAAACACACTCTGCTTTAGAGCAAGAAGCACGCTCTTGCTTTCTAGAGTCTCTAATAAGGCAGGAAACGTGAGAGTGCTCAGAACAAAAGAACTGTGTTTCCTACACACACGGACCATATCTAGTTCAACTCTGCTTCTGAAACTGATACACACCACAGGCCCTCTAACATCCAGTGCGTTTCAGTTAAGAGCGAGAAACGTGTGAGCTTCGTGTACAATATAGCTTCGTTTGAGCTGAAAAGTGACTGCGTTTACCTGAAACGAAGTCTCGCTTGTAGGAAGACACAGAGCCTGGCATTTAACTCCGTTTCTGAAGGGAAACACACAGCACAGTTCTCATCCATGAAACACACTCTGCTTTAGAGCAAGAAGCACGCTCTTGCTTTCTAGAGTCTCTAATAAGGCGGGAAACGTGAGAGTGCTCAGAACAAAAGAACTGTGTTTCCTACACACACGGACCATATCTAGTTCAACTCTGCTTCTGAAACTGATACACACCACAGGCCCTCTAACATCCAGTGCGTTTCAGTTAAGAGCGAGAAACGTGTGAGCTTCGTGTACAATATAGCTTCGTTTGAGCTGAAAAGTGACTGCGTTTACCTGAAACGAAGTCTCGCTTGTAGGAAGACACATAGCCTGGCATTTAACTCCGTTTCTGAAGGGAAACACACAGCACAGTTCTCATCCATGAAACACACTCTGCTTTAGAGCAAGAAGCACGCTCTTGCTTTCTAGAGTCTCTAATAAGGCGGGAAACGTGAGAGTGCTCAGAACAAAAGAACTGTGTTTCCTACACACACAGACCATATCTAGTTCAACTCTGCTTCTGAAACTGATACACACCACAGGCCCTCTAACATCCAGTGCGTTTCAGTTAAGAGCGAGAAACGTGTGAGCTTCGTGTACAATATAGCTTCGTTTGAGCTGAAAAGTGACTGCGTTTACCTGAAACGAAGTCTCGCTTGTAGGAAGACACAGAGCCTGGCATTTAACTCCGTTTCTGAAGGGAAACACACAGCACAGTTCTCATCCATGAAACACACTCTGCTTTAGAGCAAGAAGCACGCTCTTGCTTTCTAGAGTCTCTAATAAGGCGGGAAACGTGAGAGTGCTCAGAACAAAAGAACTGTGTTTCCTACACACACGGACCATATCTAGTTCAACTCTGCTTCTGAAACTGATACACACCACAGGCCCTCTAACATCCAGTGCGTTTCAGTTAAGAGCGAGAAACGTGTGAGCTTCGTGTACAATATAGATTCGTTTGAGCTGAAAAGTGACTGCGTTTACCTGAAACGAAGTCTCGCTTGTAGGAAGACACAGAGCCTGGCATTTAACTCCGTTTCTGAAGGGAAACACACAGCACAGTTCTCATCCATGAAACACACTCTGCTTTAGAGCAAGAAGCACGCTCTTGCTTTCTAGAGTCTCTAATAAGGCGGGAAACGTGAGAGTGCTCAGAACAAAAGAACTGTGTTTCCTACACACACGGACCATATCTAGTTCAACTCTGCTTCTGAAACTGATACACACCACAGGCCCTCTAACATCCAGTGCGTTTCAGTTAAGAGCGAGAAACGTGTGAGCTTCGTGTACAATATAGCTTCGTGTCAGCTGAAAAGTGACTGCGTTTACCTGAAACGAAGTCTCACTTGTAGGAAGACACAGAGCCTGGCATTTAACTCCGTTTCTGAAGGGAAACACACAGCACAGTTCTCATCCATGAAACACACTCTGCTTTAGAGCAAGAAGCACGCTCTTGCTTTCTAGAGTCTCTAATAAGGCGGGAAACGTGAGAGTGCTCAGAACAAAAGAACTGTGTTTCCTACACACACGGACCATATCTAGTTCAACTCTGCTTCTGAAACTGATACAAACCACAGGCCCTCTAACATCCAGTGCGTTTCAGTTAAGAGCGAGAAACGTGTGAGCTTCGTGTACAATATAGCTTCGTGTCAGCTGAAAAGTGACTGCGTTTACCTGAAACGAAGTCTCGCTTGTAGGAAGACACAGAGCCTGGCATTTAACTCCGTTTCTGAAGGGAAACACACAGCACAGTTCTCATCCATGAAACACACTCTGCTTTAGAGCAAGAAGCACACTCTTGCTTTCTAGAGTCTCTAATAAGGCGGGAAACGTGAGAGTGCTCAGAACAAAAGAACTGTGTTTCCTACACACACGGACCATATCTAGTTCAACTCTGCTTCTGAAACTGATACACACCACAGGCCCTCTAACATCCAGTGCGTTTCAGTTAAGAGCGAGAAACGTGTGAGCTTCGTGTACAATATAGCTTCGTTTGAGCTGAAAAGTGACTGCGTTTACCTGAAACGAAGTCTCGCTTGTAGGAAGACACAGAGCCTGGCATTTAACTCCGTTTCTGAAGGGAAACACACAGCACAGTTCTCATCCATGAAACACACTCTGCTTTAGAGCAAGAAGCACGCTCTTGCTTTCTAGAGTCTCTAATAAGGCGGGAAACGTGAGAGTGCTCAGAACAAAAGAACTGTGTTTCCTACACACACGGACCATATCTAGTTCAACTCTGCTTCTGAAACTGATACACACCACAGGCCCTCTAACATCCAGTGCGTTTCAGTTAAGAGCGAGAAACGTGTGAGCTTCGTGTACAATATAGCTTCGTTTGAGCTGAAAAGTGACTGCGTTTACCTGAAACGAAGTCTCGCTTGTAGGAAGACACAGAGCCTGGCATTTAACTCCGTTTCTGAAGGGAAACACACAGCACAGTTCTCATCCATGAAACACACTCTGCTTTAGAGCAAGAAGCACGCTCTTGCTTTCTAGAGTCTCTAATAAGGCGGGAAACGTGAGAGTGCTCAGAACAAAAGAACTGTGTTTCCTACACACACGGACCATATCTAGTTCAACTCTGCTTCTGAAACTGATACAAACCACAGGCCCTCTAACATCCAGTGCGTTTCAGTTAAGAGCGAGAAACGTGTGAGCTTCGTGTACAATATAGCTTCGTGTCAGCTGAAAAGTGACTGCGTTTACCTGAAACGAAGTCTCGCTTGTAGGAAGACACAGAGCCTGGCATTTAACTCCGTTTCTGAAGGGAAACACACAGCACAGTTCTCATCCATGAAACACACTCTGCTTTAGAGCAAGAAGCACGCTCTTGCTTTCTAGAGTCTCTAATAAGGCGGGAAACGTGAGAGTGCTCAGAACAAAAGAACTGTGTTTCCTACACACACGGACCATATCTAGTTCAACTCTGCTTCTGAAACTGATACACACCACAGGCCCTCTAACATCCAGTGCGTTTCAGTTAAGAGCGAGAAACGTGTGAGCTTCGTGTACAATATAGCTTCGTTTGAGCTGAAAAGTGACTGCGTTTACCTGAAACGAAGTCTCGCTTGTAGGAAGACACAGAGCCTGGCATTTAACTCCGTTTCTGAAGGGAAACACACAGCACAGTTCTCATCCATGAAACACACTCTGCTTTAGAGCAAGAAGCACGCTCTTGCTTTCTAGAGTCTCTAATAAGGCGGGAAACGTGAGAGTGCTCAGAACAAAAGAACTGTGTTTCCTACACACACGGACCATATCTAGTTCAACTCTGCTTCTGAAACTGATACAAACCACAGGCCCTCTAACATCCAGTGCGTTTCAGTTAAGAGCGAGAAACGTGTGAGCTTCGTGTACAATATAGCTTCGTGTCAGCTGAAAAGTGACTGCGTTTACCTGAAACGAAGTCTCGCTTGTAGGAAGACACAGAGCCTGGCATTTAACTCCGTTTCTGAAGGGAAACACACAGCACAGTTCTCATCCATGAAACACACTCTGCTTTAGAGCAAGAAGCACGCTCTTGCTTTCTAGAGTCTCTAATAAGGCGGGAAACGTGAGAGTGCTCAGAACAAAAGAACTGTGTTTCCTACACACACGGACCATATCTAGTTCAACTCTGCTTCTGAAACTGATACACACCACAGGCCCTCTAACATCCAGTGCGTTTCAGTTAAGAGAGAGAAACGTGTGAGCTTCGTGTACAATATAGCTTCGTTTGAGCTGAAAAGTGACTGCGTTTACCTGAAACGAAGTCTCGCTTGTAGGAAGACACAGAGCCTGGCATTTAACTCCGTTTCTGAAGGGAAACACACAGCACAGTTCTCATCCATGAAACACACTCTGCTTTAGAGCAAGAAGCACACTCTTGCTTTCTAGAGTCTCTAATAAGGCGGGAAACGTGAGAGTGCTCAGAACAAAAGAACTGTGTTTCCTACACACACGGACCATATCTAGTTCAACTCTGCTTCTGAAACTGATACACACCACAGGCCCTCTAACATCCAGTGCGTTTCAGTTAAGAGCGAGAAACGTGTGAGCTTCGTGTACAATATAGCTTCGTTTGAGCTGAAAAGTGACTGCGTTTACCTGAAACGAAGTCTCGCTTGTAGGAAGACACATAGCCTGGCATTTAACTCCGTTTCTGAAGGGAAACACACAGCACAGTTCTCATCCATGAAACACACTCTGCTTTAGAGCAAGAAGCACGCTCTTGCTTTCTAGAGTCTCTAATAAGGCGGGAAACGTGAGAGTGCTCAGAACAAAAGAACTGTGTTTCCTACACACACAGACCATATCTAGTTCAACTCTGCTTCTGAAACTGATACACACCACAGGCCCTCTAACATCCAGTGCGTTTCAGTTAAGAGCGAGAAACGTGTGAGCTTCGTGTACAATATAGCTTCGTTTGAGCTGAAAAGTGACTGCGTTTACCTGAAACGAAGTCTCGCTTGTAGGAAGACACAGAGCCTGGCATTTAACTCCGTTTCTGAAGGGAAACACACAGCACAGTTCTCATCCATGAAACACACTCTGCTTTAGAGCAAGAAGCACGCTCTTGCTTTCTAGAGTCTCTAATAAGGCGGGAAACGTGAGAGTGCTCAGAACAAAAGAACTGTGTTTCCTACACACACGGACCATATCTAGTTCAACTCTGCTTCTGAAACTGATACACACCACAGGCCCTCTAACATCCAGTGCGTTTCAGTTAAGAGCGAGAAACGTGTGAGCTTCGTGTACAATATAGCTTCGTTTGAGCTGAAAAGTGACTGCGTTTACCTGAAACGAAGTCTCGCTTGTAGGAAGACACAGAGCCTGGCATTTAACTCCGTTTCTGAAGGGAAACACACAGCACAGTTCTCATCCATGAAACACACTCTGCTTTAGAGCAAGAAGCACGCTCTTGCTTTCTAGAGTCTCTAATAAGGCGGGAAACGTGAGAGTGCTCAGAACAAAAGAACTGTGTTTCCTACACACACGGACCATATCTAGTTCAACTCTGCTTCTGAAACTGATACAAACCACAGGCCCTCTAACATCCAGTGCGTTTCAGTTAAGAGCGAGAAACGTGTGAGCTTCGTGTACAATATAGCTTCGTGTCAGCTGAAAAGTGACTGCGTTTACCTGAAACGAAGTCTCACTTGTAGGAAGACACAGAGCCTGGCATTTAACTCCGTTTCTGAAGGGAAACACACAGCACAGTTCTCATCCATGAAACACACTCTGCTTTAGAGCAAGAAGCACGCTCTTGCTTTCTAGAGTCTCTAATAAGGCGGGAAACGTGAGAGTGCTCAGAACAAAAGAACTGTGTTTCCTACACACACGGACCATATCTAGTTCAACTCTGCTTCTGAAACTGATACAAACCACAGGCCCTCTAACATCCAGTGCGTTTCAGTTAAGAGCGAGAAACGTGTGAGCTTCGTGTACAATATAGCTTCGTGTCAGCTGAAAAGTGACTGCGTTTACCTGAAACGAAGTCTCGCTTGTAGGAAGACACAGAGCCTGGCATTTAACTCCGTTTCTGAAGGGAAACACACAGCACAGTTCTCATCCATGAAACACACTCTGCTTTAGAGCAAGAAGCACACTCTTGCTTTCTAGAGTCTCTAATAAGGCGGGAAACGTGAGAGTGCTCAGAACAAAAGAACTGTGTTTCCTACACACACGGACCATATCTAGTTCAACTCTGCTTCTGAAACTGATACACACCACAGGCCCTCTAACATCCAGTGCGTTTCAGTTAAGAGCGAGAAACGTGTGAGCTTCGTGTACAATATAGCTTCGTTTGAGCTGAAAAGTGACTGCGTTTACCTGAAACGAAGTCTCGCTTGTAGGAAGACACAGAGCCTGGCATTTAACTCCGTTTCTGAAGGGAAACACACAGCACAGTTCTCATCCATGAAACACACTCTGCTTTAGAGCAAGAAGCACGCTCTTGCTTTCTAGAGTCTCTAATAAGGCGGGAAACGTGAGAGTGCTCAGAACAAAAGAACTGTGTTTCCTACACACACGGACCATATCTAGTTCAACTCTGCTTCTGAAACTGATACACACCACAGGCCCTCTAACATCCAGTGCGTTTCAGTTAAGAGCGAGAAACGTGTGAGCTTCGTGTACAATATAGCTTCGTTTGAGCTGAAAAGTGACTGCGTTTACCTGAAACGAAGTCTCGCTTGTAGGAAGACACAGAGCCTGGCATTTAACTCCGTTTCTGAAGGGAAACACACAGCACAGTTCTCATCCATGAAACACACTCTGCTTTAGAGCAAGAAGCACGCTCTTGCTTTCTAGAGTCTCTAATAAGGCGGGAAACGTGAGAGTGCTCAGAACAAAAGAACTGTGTTTCCTACACACACGGACCATATCTAGTTCAACTCTGCTTCTGAAACTGATACACACCACAGGCCCTCTAACATCCAGTGCGTTTCAGTTAAGAGCGAGAAACGTGTGAGCTTCGTGTACAATATAGCTTCGTTTGAGCGGAAAAGTGACTGCGTTTACCTGAAACGAAGTCTCGCTTGTAGGAAGACACAGAGCCTGGCATTTAACTCCGTTTCTGAAGGGAAACACACAGCACAGTTCTCATCCATGAAACACACTCTGCTTTAGAGCAAGAAGCACGCTCTTGCTTTCTAGAATCTCTAATAAGGCGGGAAACGTGAGAGTGCTCAGAACAAAAGAACTGTGTTTCCTACACACACGGACCATATCTAGTTCAACTCTGCTTCTGAAACTGATACACACCACAGGCCCTCTAACATCCAGTGCGTTTCAGTTAAGAGCGAGAAACGTGTGAGCTTCGTGTACAATATAGCTTCGTGTCAGCTGAAAAGTGACTGCGTTTACCTGAAACGAAGTCTCGCTTGTAGGAAGACACAGAGCCTGGCATTTAACTCCGTTTCTGAAGGGAAACACACAGCACAGTTCTCATCCATGAAACACACTCTGCTTTAGAGCAAGAAGCACGCTCTTGCTTTCTAGAGTCTCTAATAAGGCGGGAAACGTGAGAGTGCTCAGAACAAAAGAACTGTGTTTCCTACACACACGGACCATATCTAGTTCAACTCTGCTTCTGAAACTGATACACACCACAGGCCCTCTAACATCCAGTGCGTTTCAGTTAAGAGCGAGAAACGTGTGAGCTTCGTGTACAATATAGCTTCGTTTGAGCTGAAAAGTGACTGCGTTTACCTGAAACGAAGTCTCGCTTGTAGGAAGACACATAGCCTGGCGTTTAACTCCGTTTCTGAAGGGAAACACACAGCACAGTTCTCATCCATGAAACACACTCTGCTTTAGAGCAAGAAGCACGCTCTTGCTTTCTAGAGTCTCTAATAAGGCGGGAAACGTGAGAGTGCTCAGAACAAAAGAACTGTGTTTCCTACACACACGGACCATATCTAGTTCAACTCTGCTTCTGAAACTGATACACACCACAGGCCCTCTAACATCCAGTGCGTTTCAGTTAAGAGCGAGAAACGTGTGAGCTTCGTGTACAATATAGCTTTGTTTGAGCTGAAAAGTGACTGCGTTTACCTGAAACGAAGTCTCGCTTGTAGGAAGACACATAGCCTGGCATTTAACTCCGTTTCTGAAGGGAAACACACAGCACAGTTCTCATCCATGAAACACACTCTGCTTTAGAGCAAGAAGCACGCTCTTGCTTTCTAGAGTCTCTAATAAGGCGGGAAACGTGAGAGTGCTCAGAACAAAAGAACTGTGTTTCCTACACACACGGACCATATCTAGTTCAACTCTGCTTCTGAAACTGATACACACCACAGGCCCTCTAACATCCAGTGCGTTTCAGTTAAGAGCGAGAAACGTGTGAGCTTCGTGTACAATATAGCTTCGTTTGAGCTGAAAAGTGACTGCGTTTACCTGAAACGAAGTCTCGCTTGTAGGAAGACACAGAGCCTGGCATTTAACTCCGTTTCTGAAGGGAAACACACAGCACAGTTCTCATCCATGAAACACACTCTGCTTTAGAGCAAGAAGCACGCTCTTGCTTTCTAGAGTCTCTAATAAGGCGGGAAACGTGAGAGTGCTCAGAACAAAAGAACTGTGTTTCCTACACACACGGACCATATCTAGTTCAACTCTGCTTCTGAAACTGATACACACCACAGGCCCTCTAACATCCAGTGCGTTTCAGTTAAGAGCGAGAAACGTGTGAGCTTCGTGTACAATATAGCTTCGTTTGAGCTGAAAAGTGACTGCGTTTACCTGAAACGAAGTCTCGCTTGTAGGAAGACACAGAGCCTGGCATTTAACTCCGTTTCTGAAGGGAAACACACAGCACAGTTCTCATCCATGAAACACACTCTGCTTTAGAGCAAGAAGCACGCTCTTGCTTTCTAGAGTCTCTAATAAGGCGGGAAACGTGAGAGTGCTCAGAACAAAAGAACTGTGTTTCCTACACACACGGACCATATCTAGTTCAACTCTGCTTCTGAAACTGATACAAACCACAGGCCCTCTAACATCCAGTGCGTTTCAGTTAAGAGCGAGAAACGTGTGAGCTTCGTGTACAATATAGCTTCGTGTCAGCTGAAAAGTGACTGCGTTTACCTGAAACGAAGTCTCGCTTGTAGGAAGACACAGAGCCTGGCATTTAACTCCGTTTCTGAAGGGAAACACACAGCACAGTTCTCATCCATGAAACACACTCTGCTTTAGAGCAAGAAGCACGCTCTTGCTTTCTAGAGTCTCTAATAAGGCGGGAAACGTGAGAGTGCTCAGAACAAAAGAACTGTGTTTCCTACACACACGGACCATATCTAGTTCAACTCTGCTTCTGAAACTGATACACACCACAGGCCCTCTAACATCCAGTGCGTTTCAGTTAAGAGCGAGAAACGTGTGAGCTTCGTGTACAATATAGCTTCGTTTGAGCTGAAAAGTGACTGCGTTTACCTGAAACGAAGTCTCGCTTGTAGGAAGACACAGAGCCTGGCATTAAACTTCGTTTCTGAAGGGAAACACACAGCACAGTTCTCATCCATGAAACACACTCTGCTTTAGAGCAAGAAGCACGCTCTTGCTTTCTAGAGTCTCTAATAAGGCGGGAAACGTGAGAGTGCTCAGAACAAAAGAACTGTGTTTCCTACACACACGGACCATATCTAGTTCAACTCTGCTTCTGAAACTGATACACACCACAGGCCCTCTAACATCCAGTGCGTTTCAGTTAAGAGCGAGAAACGTGTGAGCTTCGTGTACAATATAGCTTCGTTTGAGCTGAAAAGTGACTGCGTTTACCTGAAACGAAGTCTCGCTTGTAGGAAAACACAGAGCCTGGCATTTAACTCCGTTTCTGAAGGGAAACACACAGCACAGTTCTCATCCATGAAACACACTCTGCTTTAGAGCAAGAAGCACGCTCTTGCTTTCTAGAGTCTCTAATAAGGCGGGAAACGTGAGAGTGCTCAGAACAAAAGAACTGTGTTTCCTACACACACGGACCATATCTAGTTCAACTCTGCTTCTGAAACTGATACACACCACAGGCCCTCTAACATCCAGTGCGTTTCAGTTAAGAGCGAGAAACGTGTGAGCTTCGTGTACAATATAGCTTCGTTTGAGCTGAAAAGTGACTGCGTTTACCTGAAACGAAGTCTCGCTTGTAGGAAGACACAGAGCCTGGCATTTAACTCCGTTTCTGAAGGGAAACACACAGCACAGTTCTCATCCATGAAACACACTCTGCTTTAGAGCAAGAAGCACGCTCTTGCTTTCTAGAGTCTCTAATAAGGCGGGAAACGTGAGAGTGCTCAGAACAAAAGAACTGTGTTTCCTACACACACGGACCATATCTAGTTCAACTCTGCTTCTGAAACTGATACACACCACAGGCCCTCTAACATCCAGTGCGTTTCAGTTAAGAGCGAGAAACGTGTGAGCTTCGTGTACAATATAGCTTCGTTTGAGCTGAAAAGTGACTGCGTTTACCTGAAACGAAGTCTCGCTTGTAGGAAGACACAGAGCCTGGCATTTAACTCCGTTTCTGAAGGGAAACACACAGCACAGTTCTCATCCATGAAACACACTCTGCTTTAGAGCAAGAAGCACGCTCTTGCTTTCTAGAGTCTCTAATAAGGCGGGAAACCTGAGAGTGCTCAGAACAAAAGAACTGTTTTTCCTACACACACGGACCATATCTAGTTCAACTCTGCTTCTGAAACTGATACACACCACAGGCCCTCTAACATCCAGTGCGTTTCAGTTAAGAGCGAGAAACGTGGGAGCTTCGTGTACAATATAGCTTCGTTTGAGCTGAAAAGTGACTGCGTTTACCTGAAACGAAGTCTCGCTTGTAGGAAGACACAGAGCCTGGCATTTAACTCCGTTTCTGAAGGGAAACACACAGCACAGTTCTCATCCATGAAACACACTCTGCTTTAGAGCAAGAAGCACGCTCTTGCTTTCTAGAGTCTCTAATAAGGCGGGAAACGTGAGAGTGCTCAGAACAAAAGAACTGTGTTTCCTACACACACGGACCATATCTAGTTCAACTCTGCTTCTGAAACTGATACACACCACAGGCCCTCTAACATCCAGTGCGTTTCAGTTAAGAGCGAGAAACGTGTGAGCTTCGTGTACAATATAGCTTCGTGTCAGCTGAAAAGTGACTGCGTTTACCTGAAACGAAGTCTCGCTTGTAGGAAGACACAGAGCCTGGCATTTAACTCCGTTTCTGAAGGGAAACACACAGCACAGTTCTCATCCATGAAACACACTCTGCTTTAGAGCAAGAAGCACGCTCTTGCTTTCTAGAGTCTCTAATAAGGCGGGAAACGTGAGAGTGCTCAGAACAAAAGAACTGTGTTTCCTACACACACGGACCATATCTAGTTCAACTCTGCTTCTGAAACTGATACACACCACAGGCCCTCTAACATCCAGTGCGTTTCAGTTAAGAGCGAGAAACGTGTGAGCTTCGTGTACAATATAGCTTCGTTTGAGCTGAAAAGTGACTGCGTTTACCTGAAACGAAGTCTCGCTTGTAGGAAGACACAGAGCCTGGCATTTAACTCCGTTTCTGAAGGGAAACACACAGCACAGTTCTCATCCATGAAACACACACTGCTTTAGAGCAAGAAGCACGCTCTTGCTTTCTAGAGTCTCTAATAAGGCGGGAAACGTGAGAGTGCTCAGAACAAAAGAACTGTGTTTCCTACACACACGGACCATATCTAGTTCAACTCTGCTTCTGAAACTGATATAAACCACAGGCCCTCTAACATCCAGTGCGTTTCAGTTAAGAGCGAGAAACGTGTGAGCTTCGTGTACAATATAGCTTCGTTTGAGCTGAAAAGTGACTGCGTTTACCTGAAACGAAGTCTCGCTTGTAGGAAGACACAGAGCCTGGCATTTAACTCCGTTTCTGAAGGGAAACACACAGCACAGTTCTCATCCATGAAACACACTCTGCTTTAGAGCAAGAAGCACGCTCTTGCTTTCTAGAGTCTCTAATAAGGCGGGAAACGTGAGAGTGCTCAGAACAAAAGAACTGTGTTTCCTACACACACGGACCATATCTAGTTCAACTCTGCTTCTGAAACTGATACACACCACAGGCCCTCTAACATCCAGTGCGTTTCAGTTAAGAGCGAGAAACGTGTGAGCTTCGTGTACAATATAGCTTCGTTTGAGCTGAAAAGTGACTGCGTTTACCTGAAACGAAGTCTCGCTTGTAGGAAGACACAGAGCCTGGCATTTAACTCCGTTTCTGAAGGGAAACACACAGCACAGTTCTCATCCATGAAACACACTCTGCTTTAGAGCAAGAAGCACGCTCTTGATTTCTAGAGTCTCTAATAAGGCGGGAAACGTGAGAGTGCTCAGAACAAAAGAACTGTGTTTCCTACACACACGGACCATATCTAGTTCAACTCTGCTTCTGAAACTGATACACACCACAGGCCCTCTAACATCCAGTGCGTTTCAGTTAAGAGCGAGAAACGTGTGAGCTTCGTGTACAATATAGCTTCGTTTGAGCTGAAAAGTGACTGCGTTTACCTGAAACGAAGTCTCGCTTGTAGGAAGACACAGAGCCTGGCATTTAACACCGTTTCTGAAGGGAAACACACAGCACAGTTCTCATCCATGAAACACACTCTGCTTTAGAGCAAGAAGCACGCTCTTGCTTTCTAGAGTCTCTAATAAGGCGGGAAACGTGAGAGTGCTCAGAACAAAAGAACTGTGTTTCCTACACACACGGACCATATCTAGTTCAACTCTGCTTCTGAAACTGATACAAACCACAGGCCCTCTAACATCCAGTGCGTTTCAGTTAAGAGCGAGAAACGTGTGAGCTTCGTGTACAATATAGCTTCGTGTCAGCTGAAAAGTGACTGCGTTTACCTGAAACGAAGTCTCGCTTGTAGGAAGACACAGAGCCTGGCATTTAACTCCGTTTCTGAAGGGAAACACACAGCACAGTTCTCATCCATGAAACACACTCTGCTTTAGAGCAAGAAGCACGCTCTTGCTTTCTAGAGTCTCTAATAAGGCGGGAAACGTGAGAGTGCTCAGAACAAAAGAACTGTGTTTCCTACACACACGGACCATATCTAGTTCAACTCTGCTTCTGAAACTGATACAAACCACAGGCCCTCTAACATCCAGTGCGTTTCAGTTAAGAGCGAGAAACGTGTGAGCTTCGTGTACAATATAGCTTCGTGTCAGCTGAAAAGTGACTGCGTTTACCTGAAACGAAGTCTCGCTTGTAGGAAGACACAGAGCCTGGCATTTAACTCCGTTTCTGAAGGGAAACACACAGCACAGTTCTCATCCATGAAACACACTCTGCTTTAGAGCAAGAAGCACGCTCTTGCTTTCTAGAGTCTCTAATAAGGCGGGAAACGTGAGAGTGCTCAGAACAAAAGAACTGTGTTTCCTACACACACGGACCATATCTAGTTCAACTCTGCTTCTGAAACTGATACACACCACAGGCCCTCTAACATCCAGTGCGTTTCAGTTAAGAGCGAGAAACGTGTGAGCTTCGTGTACAATATAGCTTCGTTTGAGCTGAAAAGTGACTGCGTTTACCTGAAACGAAGTCTCGCTTGTAGGAAGACACAGAGCCTGGCATTTAACTTCGTTTCTGAAGGGAAACACACAGCACAGTTCTCATCCATGAAACACACTCTGCTTTAGAGCAAGAAGCACGCTCTTGCTTTCTAGAGTCTCTAATAAGGCGGGAAACGTGAGAGTGCTCAGAACAAAAGAACTGTGTTTCCTACACACACGGACCATATCTAGTTCAACTCTGCTTCTGAAACTGATACACACCACAGGCCCTCTAACATCCAGTGCGTTTCAGTTAAGAGCGAGAAACGTGTGAGCTTCGTGTACAATATAGCTTCGTTTGAGCTGAAAAGTGACTGCGTTTACCTGAAACGAAGTCTCGCTTGTAGGAAGACACAGAGCCTGGCATTTAACTCCATTTCTGAAGGGAAACACACAGCACAGTTCTCATCCATGAAACACACTCTGCTTTAGAGCAAGAAGCACGCTCTTGCTTTCTAGAGTCTCTAATAAGGCGGGAAACGTGAGAGTGCTCAGAACAAAAGAACTGTGTTTCCTACACACACGGACCATATCTAGTTCAACTCTGCTTCTGAAACTGATACACACCACAGGCCCTCTAACATCCAGTGCGTTTCAGTTAAGAGCGAGAAACGTGTGAGCTTCGTGTACAATATAGCTTCGTTTGAGCTGAAAAGTGACTGCGTTTACCTGAAACGAAGTCTCGCTTGTAGGAAGACACATAGCCTGGCATTTAACTCCGTTTCTGAAGGGAAACACACAGCACAGTTCTCATCCATGAAACACACTCTGCTTTAGAGCAAGAAGCACGCTCTTGCTTTCTAGAGTCTCTAATAAGGCGGGAAACGTGAGAGTGCTCAGAACAAAAGAACTGTGTTTCCTACACACACGGACCATATCTAGTTCAACTCTGCTTCTGAAACTGATACACACCACAGGCCCTCTAACATCCAGTGCGTTTCAGTTAAGAGCGAGAAACGTGTGAGCTTCGTGTACAATATAGCTTCGTTTGAGCTGAAAAGTGACTGCGTTTACCTGAAACGAAGTCTCGCTTGTAGGAAGACACAGAGCCTGGCATTTAACTCCGTTTCTGAAGGGAAACACACAGCACAGTTCTCATCCATGAAACACACTCTGCTTTAGAGCAAGAAGCACGCTCTTGCTTTCTAGAGTCTCTAATAAGGCGGGAAACGTGAGAGTGCTCAGAACAAAAGAACTGTGTTTCCTACACACACGGACCATATCTAGTTCAACTCTGCTTCTGAAACTGATACAAACCACAGGCCCTCTAACATCCAGTGCGTTTCAGTTAAGAGCGAGAAACGTGTGAGCTTCGTGTACAATATAGCTTCGTTTGAGCTGAAAAGTGACTGCGTTTACCTGAAACGAAGTCTCGCTTGTAGGAAGACACAGAGCCTGGCGTTTAACTCCGTTTCTGAAGGGAAACACACAGCACAGTTCTCATCCATGAAACACACTCTGCTTTAGAGCAAGAAGCACGCTCTTGCTTTCTAGAGTCTCTAATAAGGCGGGAAACGTGAGAGTGCTCAGAACAAAAGAACTGTGTTTCCTACACACACGGACCATATCTAGTTCAACTCTGCTTCTGAAACTGATACACACCACAGGCCCTCTAACATCCAGTGCGTTTCAGTTAAGAGCGAGAAACGTGTGAGCTTCGTGTACAATATAGCTTCGTTTGAGCTGAAAAGTGACTGCGTTTACCTGAAACGAAGTCTCGCTTGTAGGAAGACACAGAGCCTGGCATTTAACTCCGTTTCTGAAGGGAAACACACAGCACAGTTCTCATCCATGAAACACACTCTGCTTTAGAGCAAGAAGCACGCTCTTGCTTTCTAGAGTCTCTAATAAGGCGGGAAACGTGAGAGTGCTCAGAACAAAAGAACTGTGTTTCCTACACACACGGACCATATCTAGTTCAACTCTGCTTCTGAAACTGATACACACCACAGGCCCTCTAACATCCAGTGCGTTTCAGTTAAGAGCGAGAAACGTGGGAGCTTCGTGTACAATATAGCTTCGTTTGAGCTGAAAAGTGACTGCGTTTACCTGAAACGAAGTCTCGCTTGTAGGAAGACACAGAGCCTGGCATTTAACTCCGTTTCTGAAGGGAAACACACAGCACAGTTCTCATCCATGAAACACACTCTGCTTTAGAGCAAGAAGCACGCTCTTGCTTTCTAGAGTCTCTAATAAGGCGGGAAACGTGAGAGTGCTCAGAACAAAAGAACTGTGTTTCCTACACACACGGACCATATCTAGTTCAACTCTGCTTCTGAAACTGATACAAACCACAGGCCCTCTAACATCCAGTGCGTTTCAGTTAAGAGCGAGAAACGTGTGAGCTTCGTGTACAATATAGCTTCGTTTGAGCTGAAAAGTGACTGCGTTTACCTGAAACGAAGTCTCGCTTGTAGGAAGACACAGAGCCTGGCATTTAACTCCGTTTCTGAAGGGAAACACACAGCACAGTTCTCATCCATGAAACACACTCTGCTTTAGAGCAAGAAGCACGCTCTTGCTTTCTAGAGTCTCTAATAAGGCGGGAAACGTGAGAGTGCTCAGAACAAAAGAACTGTGTTTCCTACACACACGGACCATATCTAGTTCAACTCTGCTTCTGAAACTGATACAAACCACAGGCCCTCTAACATCCAGTGCGTTTCAGTTAAGAGCGAGAAACGTGTGAGCTTCGTGTACAATATAGCTTCGTTTGAGCTGAAAAGTGACTGCGTTTACCTGAAACGAAGTCTCGCTTGTAGGAAGACACAGAGCCTGGCATTTAACTCCGTTTCTGAAGGGAAACACACAGCACAGTTCTCATCCATGAAACACACTCTGCTTTAGAGCAAGAAGCACGCTCTTGCTTTCTAGAGTCTCAGATAAGGCGGGAAACGTGAGAGTGCTCAGAACAAAAGAACTGTGTTTCCTACACACACGGACCATATCTAGTTCAACTCTGCTTCTGAAACTGATACACACCACAGGCCCTCTAACATCCAGTGCGTTTCAGTTAAGAGCGAGAAACGTGTGAGCTTCGTGTACAATATAGCTTCGTTTGAGCTGAAAAGTGACTGCGTTTACCTGAAACGAAGTCTCGCTTGTAGGAAGACACAGAGCCTGGCATTTAACTCCGTTTCTGAAGGGAAACACACAGCACAGTTCTCATCCATGAAACACACTCTGCTTTAGAGCAAGAAGCACGCTCTTGCTTTCTAGAGTCTCTAATAAGGCGGGAAACGTGAGAGTGCTCAGAACAAAAGAACTGTGTTTCCTACACACACGGACCATATCTAGTTCAACTCTGCTTCTGAAACTGATACACACCACAGGCCCTCTAACATCCAGTGCGTTTCAGTTAAGAGCGAGAAACGTGTGAGCTTCGTGTAAAATATAGCTTCGTTTGAGCAGAAAAGTGACTGCGTTTACCTGAAACGAAGTCTCGCTTGTAGGAAGACACAGAGCCTGCCGTTTAACTCCGTTTCTGAAGGGAAACACACAGCACAGTTCTCATCCATGAAACACACTCTGCTTTAGAGCAAGAAGCACGCTCTTGCTTTCTAGAGTCTCTAATAAGGCGGGAAACGTGAGAGTGCTCAGAACAAAAGAACTGTGTTTCCTACACACACGGACCATATTTAGTTCAACTCTGCTTCTGAAACTGATACACACCACAGGCCCTCTAACATCCAGTGCGTTTCAGTTAAGAGCGAGAAACGTGTGAGCTTCGTGTACAATATAGCTTCGTTTGAGCTGAAAAGTGACTGCGTTTACCTGAAACGAAGTCTCGCTTGTAGGAAGACACAGAGCCTGGCATTTAACTCCGGTTCTGAAGGGAAACACACAGCACAGTTCTCTTCCATGAAACACACTCTGCTTTAGAGCAAGAAGCACGCTCTTGCTTTCTAGAGTCTCTAATAAGGCGGGAAACGTGAGAGTGCTCAGAACAAAAGAACTGTGTTTCCTACACACACGGACCATATCTAGTTCAACTCTGCTTCTGAAACTGATACAAACCACAGGCCCTCTAACATCCAGTGCGTTTCAGTTAAGAGCGAGAAACGTGTGAGCTTCGTGTACAATATAGCTTCGTTTGAGCTGAAAAGTGACTGCGTTTACCTGAAACGAAGTCTCGCTTGTAGGAAGACACAGAGCCTGGCATTTAACTCCGTTTCTGAAGGGAAACACACAGCACAGTTCTCATCCATGAAACACACTCTGCTTTAGAGCAAGAAGCACGCTCTTGCTTTCTAGAGTCTCTAATAAGGCGGGAAACGTGAGAGTGCTCAGAACAAAAGAACTGTGTTTCCTACACACACGGACCATATCTAGTTCAACTCTGCTTCTGAAACTGATACAAACCACAGGCCCTCTAACATCCAGTGCGTTTCAGTTAAGAGCGAGAAACGTGTGAGCTTCGTGTACAATATAGCTTCGTTTGAGCTGAAAAGTGACTGCGTTTACCTGAAACGAAGTCTCGCTTGTAGGAAGACACAGAGCCTGGCATTTAACTCCGTTTCTGAAGGGAAACACACAGCACAGTTCTCATCCATGAAACACACTCTGCTTTAGAGCAAGAAGCACGCTCTTGCTTTCTAGAGTCTCTAATAAGGCGGGAAACGTGAGAGTGCTCAGAACAAAAGAACTGTGTTTCCTACACACACGGACCATATCTAGTTCAACTCTGCTTCTGAAACTGATACAAACCACAGGCCCTCTAACATCCAGTGCGTTTCAGTTAAGAGCGAGAAACGTGTGAGCTTCGTGTACAATATAGCTTCGTGTCAGCTGAAAAGTGACTGCGTTTACCTGAAACGAAGTCTCGCTTGTAGGAAGACACAGAGCCTGGCATTTAACTCCGGTTCTGAAGGGAAACACACAGCACAGTTCTCTTCCATGAAACACACTCTGCTTTAGAGCAAGAAGCACGCTCTTGCTTTCTAGAGTCTCTAATAAGGCGGGAAACGTGAGAGTGCTCAGAACAAAAGAACTGTGTTTCCTACACACACGGACCATATCTAGTTCAACTCTGCTTCTGAAACTGATACACACCACAGGCCCTCTAACATCCAGTGCGTTTCAGTTAAGAGCGAGAAACGTGTGAGCTTCGTGTACAATATAGCTTCGTTTGAGCTGAAAAGTGACTGCGTTTACCTGAAACGAAGTCTCGCTTGTAGGAAGACACAGAGCCTGGCATTTAACTCCGTTTCTGAAGGGAAACACACAGCACAGTTCTCATCCATGAAACACACTCTGCTTTAGAGCAAGAAGCACGCTCTTGCTTTCTAGAGTCTCTAATAAGGCGGGAAACGTGAGAGTGCTCAGAACAAAAGAACTGTGTTTCCTACACACACGGACCATATCTAGTTCAACTCTGCTTCTGAAACTGATACACACCACAGGCCCTCTAACATCCAGTGCGTTTCAGTTAAGAGCGAGAAACGTGTGAGCTTCGTGTACAATATAGCTTCGTTTGAGCTGAAAAGTGACTGTGTTTACCTGAAACGAAGTCTCGCTTGTAGGAAGACACAGAGCCTGGCATTTAACTCCGGTTCTGAAGGGAAACACACAGCACAGTTCTCTTCCATGAAACACACTCTGCTTTAGAGCAAGAAGCACGCTCTTGCTTTCTAGAGTCTCTAATAAGGCGGGAAACGTGAGAGTGCTCAGAACAAAAGAACTGTGTTTCCTACACACACGGACCATATCTAGTTCAACTCTTCTTCTGAAACTGATACAAACCACAGGCCCTCTAACATCCAGTGCGTTTCAGTTAAGAGCGAGAAACGTGTGAGCTTCGTGTACAATATAGCTTCGTTTGAGCTGAAAAGTGACTGCGTTTACCTGAAACGAAGTCTCGCTTGTAGGAAGACACAGAGCCTGGCATTTAACTCCGTTTCTGAAGGGAAACACACAGCACAGTTCTCATCCATGAAACACACTCTGCTTTAGAGCAAGAAGCACGCTCTTGCTTTCTAGAGTCTCTAATAAGGCGGGAAACGTGAGAGTGCTCAGAACAAAAGAACTGTGTTTCCTACACACACGGACCATATCTAGTTCAACTCTGCTTCTGAAACTGATACACACCACAGGCCCTCTAACATCCAGTGCGTTTCAGTTAAGAGCGAGAAACGTGTGAGCTTCGTGTACAATATAGCTTCGTTTGAGCTGAAAAGTGACTGTGTTTACCTGAAACGAAGTCTCGCTTGTAGGAAGACACAGAGCCTGGCATTTAACTCCGTTTCTGAAGGGAAACACACAGCACAGTTCTCATCCATGAAACACACTCTGCTTTAGAGCAAGAAGCACGCTCTTGCTTTCTAGAGTCTCTAATAAGGCGGGAAATGTGAGAGTGCTCAGAACAAAAGAACTGTGTTTCCTACACACACGGACCATATCTAGTTCAACTCTGCTTCTGAAACTGATACAAACCACAGGCCCTCTAACATCCAGTGCGTTTCAGTTAAGAGCGAGAAACGTGTGAGCTTCGTGTATAATATAGCTTCGTTTGAGCTGAAAAGTGACTGCGTTTACCTGAAACGAAGTCTCGCTTGTAGGAAGACACAGAGCCTGGCGTTTAACTCCGTTTCTGAAGGGAAACACACAGCACAGTTCTCATCCATGAAACACACTCTGCTTTAGAGCAAGAAGCACGCTCTTGCTTTCTAGAGTCTCTAATAAGGCAGGAAATGTGAGAGTGCTCAGAACAAAAGAACTGTGTTTCCTACACACACGGACCATATCTAGTTCAACTCTGCTTCTGAAACTGATACACACCACAGGCCCTCTAACATCCAGTGCGTTTCAGTTAAGAGCGAGAAACGTGTGAGCTTCGTGTACAATATAGCTTCGTTTGAGCTGAAAAGTGACTGCGTTTACCTGAAACGAAGTCTCGCTTGTAGGAAGACACAGAGCCTGGCATTTAACTCCGTTTCTGAAGGGAAACACACAGCACAGTTCTCATCCATGAAACACACTCTGCTTTAGAGCAAGAAGCACGCTCTTGCTTTCTAGAGTCTCTAATAAGGCGGGAAACGTGAGAGTGCTCAGAACAAAAGAACTGTGTTTCCTACACACACGGACCATATCGAGTTCAACTCTGCTTCTGAAACTGATACACACCACAGGCCCTCTAACATCCAGTGCGTTTCAGTTAAGAGCGAGAAACGTGTGAGCTTCGTGTACAATATAGCTTCGTTTGAGCTGAAAAGTGACTGTGTTTACCTGAAACGAAGTCTCGCTTGTAGGAAGACACAGAGCCTGGCATTTAACTCCGTTTCTGAAGGGAAACACACAGCACAGTTCTCATCCATGAAACACACTCTGCTTTAGAGCAAGAAGCACGCTCTTGCTTTCTAGAGTCTCTAATAAGGCGGGAAACGTGAGAGTGCTCAGAACAAAAGAACTGTGTTTCCTACACACACGGACCATATCTAGTTCAACTCTGCTTCTGAAACTGATACAAACCACAGGCCCTCTAACATCCAGTGCGTTTCAGTTAAGAGCGAGAAACGTGTGAGCTTCGTGTACAATATAGCTTCGTTTGAGCTGAAAAGTGACTGCGTTTACCTGAAACGAAGTCTCGCTTGTAGGAAGACACAGAGCCTGGCATTTAACTCCGTTTCTGAAGGGAAACACACAGCACAGTTCTCATCCATGAAACACACTCTGCTTTAGAGCAAGAAGCACGCTCTTGCTTTCTAGAGTCTCTAATAAGGCGGGAAACGTGAGAGTGCTCAGAACAAAAGAACTGTGTTTCCTACACACACGGACCATATCTAGTTCAACTCTGCTTCTGAAACTGATGCAAACCACAGGCCCTCTAACATCCAGTGCGTTTCAGTTAAGAGCGAGAAACGTGTGAGCTTCGTGTACAATATAGCTTCGTTTGAGCTGAAAAGTGACTGCGTTTACCTGAAACGAAGTCTCGCTTGTAGGAAGACACAGAGCCTGGCATTTAACTCCGTTTCTGAAGGGAAACACACAGCACAGTTCTCATCCATGAAACACACTCTGCTTTAGAGCAAGAAGCACGCTCTTGCTTTCTAGAGTCTCTAATAAGGCGGGAAACGTGAGAGTGCTCAGAACAAAAGAACTGTGTTTCCTACACACACGGACCATATCTAGTTCAACTCTGCTTCTGAAACTGATACACACCACAGGCCCTCTAACATCCAGTGCGTTTCAGTTAAGAGCGAGAAACGTGTGAGCTTCGTGTACAATATAGCTTCGTTTGAGCTGAAAAGTGACTGCGTTTACCTGAAACGAAGTCTCGCTTGTAGGAAGACACAGAGCCTGGCATTTAACTCCGTTTCTGAAGGGAAACACACAGCACAGTTCTCATCCATGAAACACACTCTGCTTTAGAGCAAGAAGCACGCTCTTGCTTTCTAGAGTCTCTAATAAGGCGGGAAACGTGAGAGTGCTCAGAACAAAAGAACTGTGTTTCCTACACACACGGACCATATCTAGTTCAACTCTGCTTCTGAAACTGATACACACCACAGGCCCTCTAACACCCAGTGCGTTTCAGTTAAGAGCGAGAAACGTGTGAGCTTCGTGTACAATATAGCTTCGTTTGAGCTGAAAAGTGACTGCGTTTACCTGAAACGAAGTCTCGCTTGTAGGAAGACACAGAGCCTGGCATTTAACTCCGTTTCTGAAGGGAAACACACAGCACAGTTCTCATCCATGAAACACACTCTGCTTTAGAGCAAGAAGCACGCTCTTGCTTTCTAGAGTCTCTAATAAGGCGGGAAACGTGAGAGTGCTCAGAACAAAAGAACTGTGTTTCCTACACACACGGACCATATCTAGTTCAACTCTGCTTCTGAAACTGATACACACCACAGGCCCTCTAACATCCAGTGCGTTTCAGTTAAGAGCGAGAAACGTGGGAGCTTCGTGTACAATATAGCTTCGTTTGAGCTGAAAAGTGACTGCGTTTACCTGAAACGAAGTCTCGCTTGTAGGAAGACACAGAGCCTGGCATTTAACTCCGTTTCTGAAGGGAAACACACAGCACAGTTCTCATCCATGAAACACACTCTGCTTTAGAGCAAGAAGCACGCTCTTGCTTTCTAGAGTCTCTAATAAGGCGGGAAACGTGAGAGTGCTCAGAACAAAAGAACTGTGTTTCCTACACACACGGACCATATCTAGTTCAACTCTGCTTCTGAAACTGATACAAACCACAGGCCCTCTAACATCCAGTGCGTTTCAGTTAAGAGCGAGAAACGTGTGAGCTTCGTGTACAATATAGCTTCGTTTGAGCTGAAAAGTGACTGCGTTTACCTGAAACGAAGTCTCGCTTGTAGGAAGACACAGAGCCTGGCATTTAACTCCGTTTCTGAAGGGAAACACACAGCACAGTTCTCATCCATGAAACACACTCTGCTTTAGAGCAAGAAGCACGCTCTTGCTTTCTAGAGTCTCTAATAAGGCGGGAAACGTGAGAGTGCTCAGAACAAAAGAACTGTGTTTCCTACACACACGGACCATATCTAGTTCAACTCTGCTTCTGAAACTGATACAAACCACAGGCCCTCTAACATCCAGTGCGTTTCAGTTAAGAGCGAGAAACGTGTGAGCTTCGTGTACAATATAGCTTCGTTTGAGCTGAAAAGTGACTGCGTTTACCTGAAACGAAGTCTCGCTTGTAGGAAGACACAGAGCCTGGCATTTAACTCCGTTTCTGAAGGGAAACACACAGCACAGTTCTCATCCATGAAACACACTCTGCTTTAGAGCAAGAAGCACGCTCTTGCTTTCTAGAGTCTCTAATAAGGCGGGAAACGTGAGAGTGCTCAGAACAAAAGAACTGTGTTTCCTACACACACGGACCATATCTAGTTCAACTCTGCTTCTGAAACTGATACAAACCACAGGCCCTCTAACATCCAGTGCGTTTCAGTTAAGAGCGAGAAACGTGTGAGCTTCGTGTACAATATAGCTTCGTGTCAGCTGAAAAGTGACTGCGTTTACCTGAAACGAAGTCTCGCTTGTAGGAAGACACAGAGCCTGGCATTTAACTCCGGTTCTGAAGGGAAACACACAGCACAGTTCTCTTCCATGAAACACACTCTGCTTTAGAGCAAGAAGCACGCTCTTGCTTTCTAGAGTCTCTAATAAGGCGGGAAACGTGAGAGTGCTCAGAACAAAAGAACTGTGTTTCCTACACACACGGACCATATCTAGTTCAACTCTGCTTCTGAAACTGATACACACCACAGGCCCTCTAACATCCAGTGCGTTTCAGTTAAGAGCGAGAAACGTGTGAGCTTCGTGTACAATATAGCTTCGTTTGAGCTGAAAAGTGACTGCGTTTACCTGAAACGAAGTCTCGCTTGTAGGAAGACACAGAGCCTGGCATTTAACTCCGTTTCTGAAGGGAAACACACAGCACAGTTCTCATCCATGAAACACACTCTGCTTTAGAGCAAGAAGCACGCTCTTGCTTTCTAGAGTCTCTAATAAGGCGGGAAACGTGAGAGTGCTCAGAACAAAAGAACTGTGTTTCCTACACACACGGACCATATCTAGTTCAACTCTGCTTCTGAAACTGATACACACCACAGGCCCTCTAACATCCAGTGCGTTTCAGTTAAGAGCGAGAAACGTGTGAGCTTCGTGTACAATATAGCTTCGTTTGAGCTGAAAAGTGACTGCATTTACCTGAAACGAAGTCTCGCTTGTAGGAAGACACAGAGCCTGGCATTTAACTCCGGTTCTGAAGGGAAACACACAGCACAGTTCTCTTCCATGAAACACACTCTGCTTTAGAGCAAGAAGCACGCTCTTGCTTTCTAGAGTCTCTAATAAGGCGGGAAACGTGAGAGTGCTCAGAACAAAAGAACTGTGTTTCCTACACACACGGACCATATCTAGTTCAACTCTTCTTCTGAAACTGATACAAACCACAGGCCCTCTAACATCCAGTGCGTTTCAGTTAAGAGCGAGAAACGTGTGAGCTTCGTGTACAATATAGCTTCGTTTGAGCTGAAAAGTGACTGCGTTTACCTGAAACGAAGTCTCGCTTGTAGGAAGACACAGAGCCTGGCATTTAACTCCGTTTCTGAAGGGAAACACACAGCACAGTTCTCATCCATGAAACACACTCTGCTTTAGAGCAAGAAGCACGCTCTTGCTTTCTAGAGTCTCTAATAAGGCGGGAAACGTGAGAGTGCTCAGAACAAAAGAACTGTGTTTCCTACACACACGGACCATATCTAGTTCAACTCTGCTTCTGAAACTGATACACACCACAGGCCCTCTAACACCCAGTGCGTTTCAGTTAAGAGCGAGAAACGTGTGAGCTTCGTGTACAATATAGCTTCGTTTGAGCTGAAAAGTGACTGCGTTTACCTGAAACGAAGTCTCGCTTGTAGGAAGACACAGAGCCTGGCATTTAACTCCGTTTCTGAAGGGAAACACACAGCACAGTTCTCATCCATGAAACACACTCTGCTTTAGAGCAAGAAGCACGCTCTTGCTTTCTAGAGTCTCTAATAAGGCGGGAAACGTGAGAGTGCTCAGAACAAAAGAACTGTGTTTCCTACACACACGGACCATATCTAGTTCAACTCTGCTTCTGAAACTGATACACACCACAGGCCCTCTAACATCCAGTGCGTTTCAGTTAAGAGCGAGAAACGTGGGAGCTTCGTGTACAATATAGCTTCGTTTGAGCTGAAAAGTGACTGCGTTTACCTGAAACGAAGTCTCGCTTGTAGGAAGACACAGAGCCTGGCATTTAACTCCGTTTCTGAAGGGAAACACACAGCACAGTTCTCATCCATGAAACACACTCTGCTTTAGAGCAAGAAGCACGCTCTTGCTTTCTAGAGTCTCTAATAAGGCGGGAAACGTGAGAGTGCTCAGAACAAAAGAACTGTGTTTCCTACACACACGGACCATATCTAGTTCAACTCTGCTTCTGAAACTGATACAAACCACAGGCCCTCTAACATCCAGTGCGTTTCAGTTAAGAGCGAGAAACGTGTGAGCTTCGTGTACAATATAGCTTCGTTTGAGCTGAAAAGTGACTGCGTTTACCTGAAACGAAGTCTCGCTTGTAGGAAGACACAGAGCCTGGCATTTAACTCCGTTTCTGAAGGGAAACACACAGCACAGTTCTCATCCATGAAACACACTCTGCTTTAGAGCAAGAAGCACGCTCTTGCTTTCTAGAGTCTCTAATAAGGCGGGAAACGTGAGAGTGCTCAGAACAAAAGAACTGTGTTTCCTACACACACGGACCATATCTAGTTCAACTCTGCTTCTGAAACTGATACAAACCACAGGCCCTCTAACATCCAGTGCGTTTCAGTTAAGAGCGAGAAACGTGTGAGCTTCGTGTACAATATAGCTTCGTTTGAGCTGAAAAGTGACTGCGTTTACCTGAAACGAAGTCTCGCTTGTAGGAAGACACAGAGCCTGGCATTTAACTCCGTTTCTGAAGGGAAACACACAGCACAGTTCTCATCCATGAAACACACTCTGCTTTAGAGCAAGAAGCACGCTCTTGCTTTCTAGAGTCTCTAATAAGGCGGGAAACGTGAGAGTGCTCAGAACAAAAGAACTGTGTTTCCTACACACACGGACCATATCTAGTTCAACTCTGCTTCTGAAACTGATACACACCACAGGCCCTCTAACACCCAGTGCGTTTCAGTTAAGAGCGAGAAACGTGTGAGCTTCGTGTACAATATAGCTTCGTTTGAGCTGAAAAGTGACTGCGTTTACCTGAAACGAAGTCTCGCTTGTAGGAAGACACAGAGCCTGGCATTTAACTCCGTTTCTGAAGGGAAACACACAGCACAGTTCTCATCCATGAAACACACTCTGCTTTAGAGCAAGAAGCACGCTCTTGCTTTCTAGAGTCTCTAATAAGGCGGGAAACGTGAGAGTGCTCAGAACAAAAGAACTGTGTTTCCTACACACACGGACCATATCTAGTTCAACTCTGCTTCTGAAACTGATACACACCACAGGCCCTCTAACATCCAGTGCGTTTCAGTTAAGAGCGAGAAACGTGTGAGCTTCGTGTACAATATAGCTTCGTTTGAGCTGAAAAGTGACTGCGTTTACCTGAAACGAAGTCTCGCTTGTAGGAAGACACAGAGCCTGGCATTTAACTCCGTTTCTGAAGGGAAACACACAGCACAGTTCTCATCCATGAAACACACTCTGCTTTAGAGCAAGAAGCACGCTCTTGCTTTCTAGAGTCTCTAATAAGGCGGGAAACGTGAGAGTGCTCAGAACAAAAGAACTGTGTTTCCTACACACACGGACCATATCTAGTTCAACTCTGCTTCTGAAACTGATACACACCACAGGCCCTCTAACATCCAGTGCGTTTCAGTTAAGAGCGAGAAACGTGTGAGCTTCGTGTACAATATAGCTTCGTTTGAGCTGAAAAGTGACTGCGTTTACCTGAAACGAAGTCTCGCTTGTAGGAAGACACAGAGCCTGGCATTTAACTCCGTTTCTGAAGGGAAACACACAGCACAGTTCTCATCCATGAAACACACTCTGCTTTAGAGCAAGAAGCACGCTCTTGCTTTCTAGAGTCTCTAATAAGGCGGGAAACGTGAGAGTGCTCAGAACAAAAGAACTGTGTTTCCTACACACACGGACCATATCTAGTTCAACTCTGCTTCTGAAACTGATACACACCACAGGCCCTCTAACATCCAGTGCGTTTCAGTTAAGAGCGAGAAACGTGTGAGCTTCGTGTACAATATAGCTTCGTTTGAGCTGAAAAGTGACTGCGTTTACCTGAAACGAAGTCTCGCTTGTAGGAAGACACAGAGCCTGGCATTTAACTCCGTTTCTGAAGGGAAACACACAGCACAGTTCTCATCCATGAAACACACTCTGCTTTAGAGCAAGAAGCACGCTCTTGCTTTCTAGAGTCTCTAATAAGGCGGGAAACGTGAGAGTGCTCAGAACAAAAGAACTGTGTTTCCTACACACACGGACCATATCTAGTTCAACTCTGCTTCTGAAACTGATACACACCACAGGCCCTCTAACATCCAGTGCGTTTCAGTTAAGAGCGAGAAACGTGTGAGCTTCGTGTACAATATAGCTTCGTTTGAGCTGAAAAGTGACTGCATTTACCTGAAACGAAGTCTCGCTTGTAGGAAGACACAGAGCCTGGCATTTAACTCCGGTTCTGAAGGGAAACACACAGCACAGTTCTCTTCCATGAAACACACTCTGCTTTAGAGCAAGAAGCACGCTCTTGCTTTCTAGAGTCTCTAATAAGGCGGGAAACGTGAGAGTGCTCAGAACAAAAGAACTGTGTTTCCTACACACACGGACCATATCTAGTTCAACTCTTCTTCTGAAACTGATACAAACCACAGGCCCTCTAACATCCAGTGCGTTTCAGTTAAGAGCGAGAAACGTGTGAGCTTCGTGTACAATATAGCTTCGTTTGAGCTGAAAAGTGACTGCGTTTACCTGAAACGAAGTCTCGCTTGTAGGAAGACACAGAGCCTGGCATTTAACTCCGTTTCTGAAGGGAAACACACAGCACAGTTCTCATCCATGAAACACACTCTGCTTTAGAGCAAGAAGCACGCTCTTGCTTTCTAGAGTCTCTAATAAGGCGGGAAACGTGAGAGTGCTCAGAACAAAAGAACTGTGTTTCCTACACACACGGACCATATCTAGTTCAACTCTGCTTCTGAAACTGATACACACCACAGGCCCTCTAACACCCAGTGCGTTTCAGTTAAGAGCGAGAAACGTGTGAGCTTCGTGTACAATATAGCTTCGTTTGAGCTGAAAAGTGACTGCGTTTACCTGAAACGAAGTCTCGCTTGTAGGAAGACACAGAGCCTGGCATTTAACTCCGTTTCTGAAGGGAAACACACAGCACAGTTCTCATCCATGAAACACACTCTGCTTTAGAGCAAGAAGCACGCTCTTGCTTTCTAGAGTCTCTAATAAGGCGGGAAACGTGAGAGTGCTCAGAACAAAAGAACTGTGTTTCCTACACACACGGACCATATCTAGTTCAACTCTGCTTCTGAAACTGATACACACCACAGGCCCTCTAACATCCAGTGCGTTTCAGTTAAGAGCGAGAAACGTGGGAGCTTCGTGTACAATATAGCTTCGTTTGAGCTGAAAAGTGACTGCGTTTACCTGAAACGAAGTCTCGCTTGTAGGAAGACACAGAGCCTGGCATTTAACTCCGTTTCTGAAGGGAAACACACAGCACAGTTCTCATCCATGAAACACACTCTTCTTTAGAGCAAGAAGCACGCTCTTGCTTTCTAGAGTCTCTAATAAGGCGGGAAACGTGAGAGTGCTCAGAACAAAAGAACTGTGTTTCCTACACACACGGACCATATCTAGTTCAACTCTGCTTCTGAAACTGATACAAACCACAGGCCCTCTAACATCCAGTGCGTTTCAGTTAAGAGCGAGAAACGTGTGAGCTTCGTGTACAATATAGCTTCGTTTGAGCTGAAAAGTGACTGCGTTTACCTGAAACGAAGTCTCGCTTGTAGGAAGACACAGAGCCTGGCATTTAACTCCGTTTCTGAAGGGAAACACACAGCACAGTTCTCATCCATGAAACACACTCTGCTTTAGAGCAAGAAGCACGCTCTTGCTTTCTAGAGTCTCTAATAAGGCGGGAAACGTGAGAGTGCTCAGAACAAAAGAACTGTGTTTCCTACACACACGGACCATATCTAGTTCAACTCTGCTTCTGAAACTGATACAAACCACAGGCCCTCTAACATCCAGTGCGTTTCAGTTAAGAGCGAGAAACGTGTGAGCTTCGTGTACAATATAGCTTCGTTTGAGCTGAAAAGTGACTGCGTTTACCTGAAACGAAGTCTCGCTTGTAGGAAGACACAGAGCCTGGCATTTAACTCCGTTTCTGAAGGGAAACACACAGCACAGTTCTCATCCATGAAACACACTCTGCTTTAGAGCAAGAAGCACGCTCTTGCTTTCTAGAGTCTCTAATAAGGCGGGAAACGTGAGAGTGCTCAGAACAAAAGAACTGTGTTTCCTACACACACGGACCATATCTAGTTCAACTCTGCTTCTGAAACTGATACACACCACAGGCCCTCTAACACCCAGTGCGTTTCAGTTAAGAGCGAGAAACGTGTGAGCTTCGTGTACAATATAGCTTCGTTTGAGCTGAAAAGTGACTGCGTTTACCTGAAACGAAGTCTCGCTTGTAGGAAGACACAGAGCCTGGCATTTAACTCCGTTTCTGAAGGGAAACACACAGCACAGTTCTCATCCATGAAACACACTCTGCTTTAGAGCAAGAAGCACGCTCTTGCTTTCTAGAGTCTCTAATAAGGCGGGAAACGTGAGAGTGCTCAGAACAAAAGAACTGTGTTTCCTACACACACGGACCATATCTAGTTCAACTCTGCTTCTGAAACTGATGCAAACCACAGGCCCTCTAACATCCAGTGCGTTTCAGTTAAGAGCGAGAAACGTGTGAGCTTCGTGTACAATATAGCTTCGTTTGAGCTGAAAAGTGACTGCGTTTACCTGAAACGAAGTCTCGCTTGTAGGAAGACACAGAGCCTGGCATTTAACTCCGTTTCTGAAGGGAAACACACAGCACAGTTCTCATCCATGAAACACACTCTGCTTTAGAGCAAGAAGCACGCTCTTGCTTTCTAGAGTCTCTAATAAGGCGGGAAACGTGAGAGTGCTCAGAACAAAAGAACTGTGTTTCCTACACACACGGACCATATCTAGTTCAACTCTGCTTCTGAAACTGATACACACCACAGGCCCTCTAACATCCAGTGCGTTTCAGTTAAGAGCGAGAAACGTGTGAGCTTCGTGTACAATATAGCTTCGTTTGAGCTGAAAAGTGACTGCGTTTACCTGAAACGAAGTCTCGCTTGTAGGAAGACACAGAGCCTGGCATTTAACTCCGTTTCTGAAGGGAAACACACAGCACAGTTCTCATCCATGAAACACACTCTGCTTTAGAGCAAGAAGCACGCTCTTGCTTTCTAGAGTCTCTAATAAGGCGGGAAACGTGAGAGTGCTCAGAACAAAAGAACTGTGTTTCCTACACACACGGACCATATCGAGTTCAACTCTGCTTCTGAAACTGATACACACCACAGGCCCTCTAACATCCAGTGCGTTTCAGTTAAGAGCGAGAAACGTGTGAGCTTCGTGTACAATATAGCTTCGTTTGAGCTGAAAAGTGACTGCGTTTACCTGAAACGAAGTCTCGCTTGTAGGAAGACACAGAGCCTGGCATTTAACTCCGTTTCTGAAGGGAAACACACAGCACAGTTCTCATCCATGAAACACACTCTGCTTTAGAGCAAGAAGCACGCTCTTGCTTTCTAGAGTCTCTAATAAGGCGGGAAACATGAGAGTGCTCAGAACAAAAGAACTGTGTTTCCTACACACACGGACCATATCTAGTTCAACTCTGCTTCTGAAACTGATACAAACCACAGGCCCTCTAACATCCAGTGCGTTTCAGTTAAGAGCGAGAAACGTGTGAGCTTCGTGTACAATATAGCTTCGTTTGAGCTGAAAAGTGACTGCGTTTACCTGAAACGAAGTCTCGCTTGTAGGAAGACACAGAGCCTGGCGTTTAACTCCGTTTCTGAAGGGAAACACACAGCACAGTTCTCATCCATGAAACACACTCTGCTTTAGAGCAAGAAGCACGCTCTTGCTTTCTAGAGTCTCTAATAAGGCGGGAAATGTGAGAGTGCTCAGAACAAAAGAACTGTGTTTCCTACACACACGGACCATATCTAGTTCAACTCTGCTTCTGAAACTGATACACACCACAGGCCCTCTAACATCCAGTGCGTTTCAGTTAAGAGCGAGAAACGTGTGAGCTTCGTGTACAATATAGCTTCGTTTGAGCTGAAAAGTGACTGCGTTTACCTGAAACGAAGTCTCGCTTGTAGGAAGACACAGAGCCTGGCATTTAACTCCGTTTCTGAAGGGAAACACACAGCACAGTTCTCATCCATGAAACACACTCTGCTTTAGAGCAAGAAGCACGCTCTTGCTTTCTAGAGTCTCTAATAAGGCGGGAAACGTGAGAGTGCTCAGAACAAAAGAACTGTGTTTCCTACACACACGGACCATATCGAGTTCAACTCTGCTTCTGAAACTGATACACACCACAGGCCCTCTAACATCCAGTGCGTTTCAGTTAAGAGCGAGAAACGTGTGAGCTTCGTGTACAATATAGCTTCGTTTGAGCTGAAAAGTGACTGCGTTTACCTGAAACGAAGTCTCGCTTGTAGGAAGACACAGAGCCTGGCATTTAACTCCGTTTCTGAAGGGAAACACACAGCACAGTTCTCATCCATGAAACACACTCTGCTTTAGAGCAAGAAGCACGCTCTTGCTTTCTAGAGTCTCTAATAAGGCGGGAAACGTGAGAGTGCTCAGAACAAAAGAACTGTGTTTCCTACACACACGGACCATATCTAGTTCAACTCTGCTTCTGAAACTGATACAAACCACAGGCCCTCTAACATCCAGTGCGTTTCAGTTAAGAGCGAGAAACGTGTGAGCTTCGTGTACAATATAGCTTCGTTTGAGCTGAAAAGTGACTGCGTTTACCTGAAACGAAGTCTCGCTTGTAGGAAGACACAGAGCCTGGCATTTAACTCCGTTTCTGAAGGGAAACACACAGCACAGTTCTCATCCATGAAACACACTCTGCTTTAGAGCAAGAAGCACGCTCTTGCTTTCTAGAGTCTCTAATAAGGCGGGAAACGTGAGAGTGCTCAGAACAAAAGAACTGTGTTTCCTACACACACGGACCATATCTAGTTCAACTCTGCTTCTGAAACTGATGCAAACCACAGGCCCTCTAACATCCAGTGCGTTTCAGTTAAGAGCGAGAAACGTGTGAGCTTCGTGTACAATATAGCTTCGTTTGAGCTGAAAAGTGACTGCGTTTACCTGAAACGAAGTCTCGCTTGTAGGAAGACACAGAGCCTGGCATTTAACTCCGTTTCTGAAGGGAAACACACAGCACAGTTCTCATCCATGAAACACACTCTGCTTTAGAGCAAGAAGCACGCTCTTGCTTTCTAGAGTCTCTAATAAGGCGGGAAACGTGAGAGTGCTCAGAACAAAAGAACTGTGTTTCCTACACACACGGACCATATCTAGTTCAACTCTGCTTCTGAAACTGATACACACCACAGGCCCTCTAACATCCAGTGCGTTTCAGTTAAGAGCGAGAAACGTGTGAGCTTCGTGTACAATATAGCTTCGTTTGAGCTGAAAAGTGACTGCGTTTACCTGAAACGAAGTCTCGCTTGTAGGAAGACACAGAGCCTGGCATTTAACTCCGTTTCTGAAGGGAAACACACAGCACAGTTCTCATCCATGAAACACACTCTGCTTTAGAGCAAGAAGCACGCTCTTGCTTTCTAGAGTCTCTAATAAGGCGGGAAACGTGAGAGTGCTCAGAACAAAAGAACTGTGTTTCCTACACACACGGACCATATCTAGTTCAACTCTGCTTCTGAAACTGATACAAACCACAGGCCCTCTAACACCCAGTGCGTTTCAGTTAAGAGCGAGAAACGTGTGAGCTTCGTGTACAATATAGCTTCGTTTGAGCTGAAAAGTGACTGCGTTTACCTGAAACGAAGTCTCGCTTGTAGGAAGACACAGAGCCTGGCATTTAACTCCGTTTCTGAAGGGAAACACACAGCACAGTTCTCATCCATGAAACACACTCTGCTTTAGAGCAAGAAGCACGCTCTTGCTTTCTAGAGTCTCTAATAAGGCGGGAAACGTGAGAGTGCTCAGAACAAAAGAACTGTGTTTCCTACACACACGGACCATATCTAGTTCAACTCTGCTTCTGAAACTGATACAAACCACAGGCCCTCTAACATCCAGTGCGTTTCAGTTAAGAGCGAGAAACGTGTGAACTTCGTGTACAATATAGCTTCGTTTGAGCTGAAAAGTGACTGCGTTTACCTGAAACGAAGTCTCGCTTGTAGGAAGACACAGAGCCTGGCGTTTAACTCCGTTTCTGAAGGGAAACACACAGCACAGTTCTCATCCATGAAACACACTCTGCTTTAGAGCAAGAAGCACGCTCTTGCTTTCTAGAGTCTCTAATAAGGCGGGAAACGTGAGAGTGCTCAGAACAAAAGAACTGTGTTTCCTACACACACGGACCATATCTAGTTCAACTCTGCTTCTGAAACTGATACACACCACAGGCCCTCTAACATCCAGTGCGTTTCAGTTAAGAGCGAGAAACGTGTGAGCTTCGTGTACAATATAGCTTCGTTTGAGCTGAAAAGTGACTGCGTTTACCTGAAACGAAGTCTCGCTTGTAGGAAGACACAGAGCCTGGCATTTAACTCCGTTTCTGAAGGGAAACACACAGCACAGTTCTCATCCATGAAACACACTCTGCTTTAGAGCAAGAAGCACGCTCTTGCTTTCTAGAGTCTCTAATAAGGCGGGAAACGTGAGAGTGCTCAGAACAAAAGAACTGTGTTTCCTACACACACGGACCATATCTAGTTCAACTCTGCTTCTGAAACTGATACAAACCACAGGCCCTCTAACATCCAGTGCGTTTCAGTTAAGAGCGAGAAACGTGTGAGCTTCGTGTACAATATAGCTTCGTTTGAGCTGAAAAGTGACTGCGTTTACCTGAAACGAAGTCTCGCTTGTAGGAAGACACAGAGCCTGGCATTTAACTCCGTTTCTGAAGGGAAACACACAGCACAGTTCTCATCCATGAAACACACTCTGCTTTAGAGCAAGAAGCACGCTCTTGCTTTCTAGAGTCTCTAATAAGGCGGGAAACGTGAGAGTGCTCAGAACAAAAGAACTGTGTTTCCTACACACACGGACCATATCTAGTTCAACTCTGCTTCTGAAACTGATGCAAACCACAGGCCCTCTAACATCCAGTGCGTTTCAGTTAAGAGCGAGAAACGTGTGAGCTTCGTGTACAATATAGCTTCGTTTGAGCTGAAAAGTGACTGCGTTTACCTGAAACGAAGTCTCGCTTGTAGGAAGACACAGAGCCTGGCATTTAACTCCGTTTCTGAAGGGAAACACACAGCACAGTTCTCATCCATGAAACACACTCTGCTTTAGAGCAAGAAGCACGCTCTTGCTTTCTAGAGTCTCTAATAAGGCGGGAAACGTGAGAGTGCTCAGAACAAAAGAACTGTGTTTCCTACACACACGGACCATATCTAGTTCAACTCTGCTTCTGAAACTGATACAAACCACAGGCCCTCTAACATCCAGTGCGTTTCAGTTAAGAGCGAGAAACGTGTGAGCTTCGTGTACAATATAGCTTCGTTTGAGCTGAAAAGTGACTGCGTTTACCTGAAACGAAGTCTCGCTTGTAGGAAGACACAGAGCCTGGCATTTAACTCCGTTTCTGAAGGGAAACACACAGCACAGTTCTCATCCATGAAACACACTCTGCTTTAGAGCAAGAAGCACGCTCTTGCTTTCTAGAGTCTCTAATAAGGCGGGAAACGTGAGAGTGCTCAGAACAAAAGAACTGTGTTTCCTACACACACGGACCATATCTAGTTCAACTCTGCTTCTGAAACTGATACAAACCACAGGCCCTCTAACATCCAGTGCGTTTCAGTTAAGAGCGAGAAACGTGTGAGCTTCGTGTACAATATAGCTTCGTTTGAGCTGAAAAGTGACTGCGTTTACCTGAAACGAAGTCTCGCTTGTAGGAAGACACAGAGCCTGGCATTTAACTCCGTTTCTGAAGGGAAACACACAGCACAGTTCTCATCCATGAAACACACTCTGCTTTAGAGCAAGAAGCACGCTCTTGCTTTCTAGAGTCTCTAATAAGGCGGGAAACGTGAGAGTGCTCAGAACAAAAGAACTGTGTTTCCTACACACACGGACCATATCTAGTTCAACTCTGCTTCTGAAACTGATACAAACCACAGGCCCTCTAACACCCAGTGCGTTTCAGTTAAGAGCGAGAAACGTGTGAGCTTCGTGTACAATATAGCTTCGTTTGAGCTGAAAAGTGACTGCGTTTACCTGAAACGAAGTCTCGCTTGTAGGAAGACACAGAGCCTGGCATTTAACTCCGTTTCTGAAGGGAAACACACAGCACAGTTCTCATCCATGAAACACACTCTGCTTTAGAGCAAGAAGCACGCTCTTGCTTTCTAGAGTCTCTAATAAGGCGGGAAACGTGAGAGTGCTCAGAACAAAAGAACTGTGTTTCCTACACACACGGACCATATCTAGTTCAACTCTGCTTCTGAAACTGATACAAACCACAGGCCCTCTAACATCCAGTGCGTTTCAGTTAAGAGCGAGAAACGTGTGAACTTCGTGTACAATATAGCTTCGTTTGAGCTGAAAAGTGACTGCGTTTACCTGAAACGAAGTCTCGCTTGTAGGAAGACACAGAGCCTGGCGTTTAACTCCGTTTCTGAAGGGAAACACACAGCACAGTTCTCATCCATGAAACACACTCTGCTTTAGAGCAAGAAGCACGCTCTTGCTTTCTAGAGTCTCTAATAAGGCGGGAAACGTGAGAGTGCTCAGAACAAAAGAACTGTGTTTCCTACACACACGGACCATATCTAGTTCAACTCTGCTTCTGAAACTGATACACACCACAGGCCCTCTAACATCCAGTGCGTTTCAGTTAAGAGCGAGAAACGTGTGAGCTTCGTGTACAATATAGCTTCGTTTGAGCTGAAAAGTGACTGCGTTTACCTGAAACGAAGTCTCGCTTGTAGGAAGACACAGAGCCTGGCATTTAACTCCGTTTCTGAAGGGAAACACACAGCACAGTTCTCATCCATGAAACACACTCTGCTTTAGAGCAAGAAGCACGCTCTTGCTTTCTAGAGTCTCTAATAAGGCGGGAAACGTGAGAGTGCTCAGAACAAAAGAACTGTGTTTCCTACACACACGGACCATATCTAGTTCAACTCTGCTTCTGAAACTGATACAAACCACAGGCCCTCTAACATCCAGTGCGTTTCAGTTAAGAGCGAGAAACGTGTGAGCTTCGTGTACAATATAGCTTCGTTTGAGCTGAAAAGTGACTGCGTTTACCTGAAACGAAGTCTCGCTTGTAGGAAGACACAGAGCCTGGCATTTAACTCCGTTTCTGAAGGGAAACACACAGCACAGTTCTCATCCATGAAACACACTCTGCTTTAGAGCAAGAAGCACGCTCTTGCTTTCTAGAGTCTCTAATAAGGCGGGAAACGTGAGAGTGCTCAGAACAAAAGAACTGTGTTTCCTACACACACGGACCATATCTAGTTCAACTCTGCTTCTGAAACTGATGCAAACCACAGGCCCTCTAACATCCAGTGCGTTTCAGTTAAGAGCGAGAAACGTGTGAGCTTCGTGTACAATATAGCTTCGTTTGAGCTGAAAAGTGACTGCGTTTACCTGAAACGAAGTCTCGCTTGTAGGAAGACACAGAGCCTGGCATTTAACTCCGTTTCTGAAGGGAAACACACAGCACAGTTCTCATCCATGAAACACACTCTGCTTTAGAGCAAGAAGCACGCTCTTGCTTTCTAGAGTCTCTAATAAGGCGGGAAACGTGAGAGTGCTCAGAACAAAAGAACTGTGTTTCCTACACACACGGACCATATCTAGTTCAACTCTGCTTCTGAAACTGATACAAACCACAGGCCCTCTAACATCCAGTGCGTTTCAGTTAAGAGCGAGAAACGTGTGAGCTTCGTGTACAATATAGCTTCGTTTGAGCTGAAAAGTGACTGCGTTTACCTGAAACGAAGTCTCGCTTGTAGGAAGACACAGAGCCTGGCATTTAACTCCGTTTCTGAAGGGAAACACACAGCACAGTTCTCATCCATGAAACACACTCTGCTTTAGAGCAAGAAGCACGCTCTTGCTTTCTAGAGTCTCTAATAAGGCGGGAAACGTGAGAGTGCTCAGAACAAAAGAACTGTGTTTCCTACACACACGGACCATATCTAGTTCAACTCTGCTTCTGAAACTGATACAAACCACAGGCCCTCTAACATCCAGTGCGTTTCAGTTAAGAGCGAGAAACGTGTGAGCTTCGTGTACAATATAGCTTCGTTTGAGCTGAAAAGTGACTGCGTTTACCTGAAACGAAGTCTCGCTTGTAGGAAGACACAGAGCCTGGCATTTAACTCCGTTTCTGAAGGGAAACACACAGCACAGTTCTCATCCATGAAACACACTCTGCTTTAGAGCAAGAAGCACGCTCTTGCTTTCTAGAGTCTCTAATAAGGCGGGAAACGTGAGAGTGCTCAGAACAAAAGAACTGTGTTTCCTACACACACGGACCATATCTAGTTCAACTCTGCTTCTGAAACTGATACAAACCACAGGCCCTCTAACATCCAGTGCGTTTCAGTTAAGAGCGAGAAACGTGTGAACTTCGTGTACAATATAGCTTCGTTTGAGCTGAAAAGTGACTGCGTTTACCTGAAACGAAGTCTCGCTTGTAGGAAGACACAGAGCCTGGCATTTAACTCCGTTTCTGAAGGGAAACACACAGCACAGTTCTCATCCATGAAACACACTCTGCTTTAGAGCAAGAAGCACGCTCTTGCTTTCTAGAGTCTCTAATAAGGCGGGAAACGTGAGAGTGCTCAGAACAAAAGAACTGTGTTTCCTACACACACGGACCATATCTAGTTCAACTCTGCTTCTGAAACTGATACAAACCACAGGCCCTCTAACATCCAGTGCGTTTCAGTTAAGAGCGAGAAACGTGTGAGCTTCGTGTACAATATAGCTTCGTTTGAGCTGAAAAGTGACTGCGTTTACCTGAAACGAAGTCTCGCTTGTAGGAAGACACAGAGCCTGGCATTTAACTCCCTTTATGAAGGGAAACACACAGCACAGTTCTCATCCATGAAACACACTCTGCTTTAGAGCAAGAAGCACGCTCTTGCTTTCTAGAGTCTCTAATAAGGCGGGAAACGTGAGAGTGCTCAGAACAAAAGAACTGTGTTTCCTACACACACGGACCATATCTAGTTCAACTCTGCTTCTGAAACTGATACAAACCACAGGCCCTCTAACATCCAGTGCGTTTCAGTTAAGAGCGAGAAACGTGTGAGCTTCGTGTACAATATAGCTTCGTTTGAGCTGAAAAGTGACTGTGTTTACCTGAAACGAAGTCTCGCTTGTAGGAAGACACAGAGCCTGGCATTTAACTCCGTTTCTGAAGGGAAACACACAGCACAGTTCTCATCCATGAAACACACTCTGCTTTAGAGCAAGAAGCACGCTCTTGCTTTCTAGAGTCTCTAATAAGGCGGGAAACGTGAGAGTGCTCAGAACAAAAGAACTGTGTTTCCTACACACACGGACCATATCTAGTTCAACTCTGCTTCTGAAACTGATACAAACCACAGGCCGTCTAACATCCAGTGCGTTTCAGTTAAGAGCGAGAAACGTGTGAGCTTCGTGTACAATATAGCTTCGTTTGAGCTGAAAAGTGACTGCGTTTACCTGAAACGAAGTCTCGCTTGTAGGAAGACACAGAGACTGGCATTTAACTCCGTTTCTGAAGGGAAACACACAGCACAGTTCTCATCCATGAAACACACTCTGCTTTAGAGCAAGAAGCACGCTCTTGCTTTCTAGAGTCTCTAATAAGGCGGGAAACGTGAGAGTGCTCAGAACAAAAGAACTGTGTTTCCTACACACACGGACCATATCTAGTTCAACTCTGCTTCTGAAACTGATACACACCACAGGCCCTCTAACATCCAGTGCGTTTCAGTTAAGAGCGAGAAACGTGTGAGCTTCGTGTACAATATAGCTTCCTTTGAGCTGAAAAGTGACTGCGTTTACCTGAAACGAAGTCTCGCTTGTAGGAAGACACAGAGCCTGGCATTTAACTCCGTTTCTGAAGGGAAACACACAGCACAGTTCTCATCCATGAAACACACTCTGCTTTAGAGCAAGAAGCACGCTCTTGCTTTCTAGAGTCTCTAATAAGGCGGGAAACGTGAGAGTGCTCAGAACAAAAGAACTGTGTTTCCTACACACACGGACCATATCTAGTTCAACTCTGCTTCTGAAACTGATACAAACCACAGGCCCTCTAACATCCAGTGCGTTTCAGTTAAGAGCGAGAAACGTGTGAGCTTCGTGTACAATATAGCTTCGTTTGAGCTGAAAAGTGACTGCGTTTACCTGAAACGAAGTCTCGCTTGTAGGAAGACACAGAGCCTGGCATTTAACTCCGTTTCTGAAGGGAAACACACAGCACAGTTCTCATCCATGAAACACACTCTGCTTTAGAGCAAGAAGCACGCTCTTGCTTTCTAGAGTCTCTAATAAGGCGGGAAACGTGAGAGTGCTCAGAACAAAAGAACTGTGTTTCCTACACACACGGACCATATCTAGTTCAACTCTGCTTCTGAAACTGATACAAACCACAGGCCCTCTAACATCCAGTGCGTTTCAGTTAAGAGCGAGAAACGTGTGAGCTTCGTGTACAATATAGCTTCGTTTGAGCTGAAAAGTGACTGCGTTTACCTGAAACGAAGTCTCGCTTGTAGGAAGACACAGAGCCTGGCATTTAACTCCGTTTCTGAAGGGAAACACACAGCACAGTTCTCATCCATGAAACACACTCTGCTTTAGAGCAAGAAGCACGCTCTTGCTTTCTAGAGTCTCTAATAAGGCGGGAAACGTGAGAGTGCTCAGAACAAAAGAACTGTGTTTCCTACACACACGGACCATATCTAGTTCAACTCTGCTTCTGAAACTGATACAAACCACAGGCCCTCTAACATCCAGTGCGTTTCAGTTAAGAGCGAGAAACGTGTGAACTTCGTGTACAATATAGCTTCGTTTGAGCTGAAAAGTGACTGCGTTTACCTGAAACGAAGTCTCGCTTGTAGGAAGACACAGAGCCTGGCATTTAACTCCGTTTCTGAAGGGAAACACACAGCACAGTTCTCATCCATGAAACACACTCTGCTTTAGAGCAAGAAGCACGCTCTTGCTTTCTAGAGTCTCTAATAAGGCGGGAAACGTGAGAGTGCTCAGAACAAAAGAACTGTGTTTCCTACACACACGGACCATATCTAGTTCAACTCTGCTTCTGAAACTGATACAAACCACAGGCCCTCTAACATCCAGTGCGTTTCAGTTAAGAGCGAGAAACGTGTGAGCTTCGTGTACAATATAGCTTCGTTTGAGCTGAAAAGTGACTGCGTTTACCTGAAACGAAGTCTCGCTTGTAGGAAGACACAGAGCCTGGCATTTAACTCCCTTTATGAAGGGAAACACACAGCACAGTTCTCATCCATGAAACACACTCTGCTTTAGAGCAAGAAGCACGCTCTTGCTTTCTAGAGTCTCTAATAAGGCGGGAAACGTGAGAGTGCTCAGAACAAAAGAACTGTGTTTCCTACACACACGGACCATATCTAGTTCAACTCTGCTTCTGAAACTGATACAAACCACAGGCCCTCTAACATCCAGTGCGTTTCAGTTAAGAGCGAGAAACGTGTGAGCTTCGTGTACAATATAGCTTCGTTTGAGCTGAAAAGTGACTGTGTTTACCTGAAACGAAGTCTCGCTTGTAGGAAGACACAGAGCCTGGCATTTAACTCCGTTTCTGAAGGGAAACACACAGCACAGTTCTCATCCATGAAACACACTCTGCTTTAGAGCAAGAAGCACGCTCTTGCTTTCTAGAGTCTCTAATAAGGCGGGAAACGTGAGAGTGCTCAGAACAAAAGAACTGTGTTTCCTACACACACGGACCATATCTAGTTCAACTCTGCTTCTGAAACTGATACAAACCACAGGCCGTCTAACATCCAGTGCGTTTCAGTTAAGAGCGAGAAACGTGTGAGCTTCGTGTACAATATAGCTTCGTTTGAGCTGAAAAGTGACTGCGTTTACCTGAAACGAAGTCTCGCTTGTAGGAAGACACAGAGACTGGCATTTAACTCCGTTTCTGAAGGGAAACACACAGCACAGTTCTCATCCATGAAACACACTCTGCTTTAGAGCAAGAAGCACGCTCTTGCTTTCTAGAGTCTCTAATAAGGCGGGAAACGTGAGAGTGCTCAGAACAAAAGAACTGTGTTTCCTACACACACGGACCATATCTAGTTCAACTCTGCTTCTGAAACTGATACACACCACAGGCCCTCTAACATCCAGTGCGTTTCAGTTAAGAGCGAGAAACGTGTGAGCTTCGTGTACAATATAGCTTCCTTTGAGCTGAAAAGTGACTGCGTTTACCTGAAACCAAGTCTCGCTTGTAGGAAGACACAGAGCCTGGCATTTAACTCCGTTTCTGAAGGGAAACACACAGCACAGTTCTCATCCATGAAACACACTCTGCTTTAGAGCAAGAAGCACGCTCTTGCTTTCTAGAGTCTCTAATAAGGCGGGAAACGTGAGAGTGCTCAGAACAAAAGAACTGTGTTTCCTACACACACGGACCATATCTAGTTCAACTCTGCTTCTGAAACTGATACACACCACAGGCCCTCTAACATCCAGTGCGTTTCAGTTAAGAGCGAGAAACGTGTGAGCTTCGTGTACAATATAGCTTCGTTTGAGCTGAAAAGTGACTGCGTTTACCTGAAACGAAGTCTCGCTTGTAGGAAGACACAGAGCCTGGCATTTAACTCCGTTTCTGAAGGGAAACACACAGCACAGTTCTCATCCATGAAACACACTCTGCTTTAGAGCAAGAAGCACGCTCTTGCTTTCTAGAGTCTCTAATAAGGCGGGAAACGTGAGAGTGCTCAGAACAAAAGAACTGTGTTTCCTACACACACGGACCATATCTAGTTCAACTCTGCTTCTGAAACTGATACAAACCACAGGCCCTCTAACATCCAGTGCGTTTCAGTTAAGAGCGAGAAACGTGTGAGCTTCGTGTACAATATAGCTTTGTTTGAGCTGAAAAGTGACTGCGTTTACCTGAAACGAAGTCTCGCTTGTAGGAAGACACAGAGCCTGGCATTTAACTCCGTTTCTGAAGGGAAACACACAGCACAGTTCTCATCCATGAAACACACTCTGCTTTAGAGCAAGAAGCACGCTCTTGCTTTCTAGAGTCTCTAATAAGGCGGGAAACGTGAGAGTGCTCAGAACAAAAGAACTGTGTTTCCTACACACACGGACCATATCTAGTTCAACTCTGCTTCTGAAACTGATACACACCACAGGCCCTCTAACATCCAGTGCGTTTCAGTTAAGAGCGAGAAACGTGTGAGCTTCGTGTACAATATAGCTTCGTTTGAGCAGAAAAGTGACTGCGTTTACCTGAAACGAAGTCTCGCTTGTAGGAAGACACAGAGCCTGGCATTTAACTCCGTTTCTGAAGGGAAACACACAGCACAGTTCTCATCCATGAAACACACTCTGCTTTAGAGCAAGAAGCACGCTCTTGCTTTCTAGAGTCTCTAATAAGGCGGGAAACGTGAGAGTGCTCAGAACAAAAGAACTGTGTTTCCTACACACACGGACCATATCTAGTTCAACTCTGCTTCTGAAACTGATACAAACCACAGGCCCTCTAACATCCAGTGCGTTTCAGTTAAGAGCGAGAAACGTGGGAGCTTCGTGTACAATATAGCTTCGTTTGAGCTGAAAACTGACTGCGTTTACCTGAAACGAAGTCTCGCTTGTAGGAAGACACAGAGCCTGGCATTTAACTCCGTTTCTGAAGGGAAACACACAGCACAGTTCTCATCCATGAAACACACTCTGCTTTAGAGCAAGAAGCACGCTCTTGCTTTCTAGAGTCTCTAATAAGGCGGGAAACGTGAGAGTGCTCAGAACAAAAGAACTGTGTTTCCTACACACACGGACCATATCTAGTTCAACTCTGCTTCTGAAAATGATACAAACCACAGGCCCTCTAACATCCAGTGCGTTTCAGTTAAGAGCGAGAAACGTCTGAGCTTCGTGTACAATATAGCTTCGTTTGAGCTGAAAAGTGACTGCGTTTACCTGAAACGAAGTCTCGCTTGTAGGAAGACACAGAGCCTGGCATTTAACTCCGTTTCTGAAGGAAAACACACAGCACAGTTCTCATCCATGAAACACACTCTGCTTTAGAGCAAGAAGCACGCTCTTGCTTTCTAGAGTCTCTAATAAGGCGGGAAACGTGAGAGTGCTCAGAACAAAAGAACTGTGTTTCCTACACACACGGACCATATCTAGTTCAACTCTGCTTCTGAAACTGATACAAACCACAGGCCCTCTAACATCCAGTGCGTTTCAGTTAAGAGCGAGAAACGTGTGAGCTTCGTGTACAATATAGCTTCGTTTGAGCTGAAAAGTGACTGCGTTTACCTGAAACGAAGTCTCGCTTGTAGGAAGACACAGAGCCTGGCATTTAACTCCGTTTCTGAAGGGAAACACACAGCACAGTTCTCATCCATGAAACACACTCTGCTTTAGAGCAAGAAGCACGCTCTTGCTTTCTAGAGTCTCTAATAAGGCGGGAAACGTGAGAGTGCTCAGAACAAAAGAACTGTGTTTCCTACACACACGGACCATATCTAGTTCAACTCTGCTTCTGAAACTGATACACACCACAGGCCCTCTAACATCCAGTGCGTTTCAGTTAAGAGCGAGAAACGTGTGAGCTTCGTGTACAATATAGCTTCGTTTGAGCTGAAAAGTGACTGCGTTTACCTGAAACGAAGTCTCGCTTGTAGGAAGACACAGAGCCTGGCATTTAACTCCGTTTCTGAAGGGAAACACACAGCACAGTTCTCATCCATGAAACACACTCTGCTTTAGAGCAAGAAGCACGCTCTTGCTTTCTAGAGTCTCTAATAAGGCGGGAAACGTGAGAGTGCTCAGAACAAAAGAACTGTGTTTCCTACACACACGGACCATATCTAGTTCAACTCTGCTTCTGAAACTGATACAAACCACAGGCCCTCTAACATCCAGTGCGTTTCAGTTAAGAGCGAGAAACGTGTGAGCTTCGTGTACAATATAGCTTCGTTTGAGCTGAAAAGTGACTGCGTTTACCTGAAACGAAGTCTCGCTTGTAGGAAGACACAGAGCCTGGCATTTAACTCCGTTTCTGAAGGGAAACACACAGCACAGTTCTCATCCATGAAACACACTCTGCTTTAGAGCAAGAAGCACGCTCTTGCTTTCTAGAGTCTCTAATAAGGCGGGAAACGTGAGAGTGCTCAGAACAAAAGAACTGTGTTTCCTACACACACGGACCATATCTAGTTCAACTCTGCTTCTGAAACTGATACAAACCACAGGCCCTCTAACATCCAGTGCGTTTCAGTTAAGAGCGAGAAACGTGTGAACTTCGTGTACAATATAGCTTCGTTTGAGCTGAAAAGTGACTGCGTTTACCTGAAACGAAGTCTCGCTTGTAGGAAGACACAGAGCCTGGCATTTAACTCCGTTTCTGAAGGGAAACACACAGCACAGTTCTCATCCATGAAACACACTCTGCTTTAGAGCAAGAAGCACGCTCTTGCTTTCTAGAGTCTCTAATAAGGCGGGAAACGTGAGAGTGCTCAGAACAAAAGAACTGTGTTTCCTACACACACGGACCATATCTAGTTCAACTCTGCTTCTGAAACTGATACAAACCACAGGCCCTCTAACATCCAGTGCGTTTCAGTTAAGAGCGAGAAACGTGTGAGCTTCGTGTACAATATAGCTTCGTTTGAGCTGAAAAGTGACTGCGTTTACCTGAAACGAAGTCTCGCTTGTAGGAAGACACAGAGCCTGGCATTTAACTCCCTTTCTGAAGGGAAACACACAGCACAGTTCTCATCCATAAAACACACTCTGCTTTAGAGCAAGAAGCACGCTCTTGCTTTCTAGAGTCTCTAATAAGGCGGGAAACGTGAGAGTGCTCAGAACAAAAGAACTGTGTTTCCTACACACACGGACCATATCTAGTTCAACTCTGCTTCTGAAACTGATACAAACCACAGGCCCTCTAACATCCAGTGCGTTTCAGTTAAGAGCGAGAAACGTGTGAGCTTCGTGTACAATATAGCTTCGTTTGAGCTGAAAAGTGACTGCGTTTACCTGAAACGAAGTCTCGCTTGTAGGAAGACACAGAGCCTGGCATTTAACTCCGTTTCTGAAGGGAAACACACAGCACAGTTCTCATCCATGAAACACACTCTGCTTTAGAGCAAGAAGCACGCTCTTGCTTTCTAGAGTCTCTATTAAGGCGGGAAACGTGAGAGTGCTCAGAACAAAAGAACTGTGTTTCCTACACACACGGACCATATCTAGTTCAACTCTGCTTCTGAAACTGATACACACCACAGGCCCTCTAACATCCAGTGCGTTTCAGTTAAGAGCGAGAAACGTGTGAGCTTCGTGTACAATATAGCTTCGTTTGAGCTGAAAAGTGACTGCATTTACCTGAAACGAAGTCTCGCTTGTAGGAAGACACAGAGCCTGGCATTTAACTCCGGTTCTGAAGGGAAACACACAGCACAGTTCTCTTCCATGAAACACACTCTGCTTTAGAGCAAGAAGCACGCTCTTGCTTTCTAGAGTCTCTAATAAGGCGGGAAACGTGAGAGTGCTCAGAACAAAAGAACTGTGTTTCCTACACACACGGACCATATCTAGTTCAACTCTTCTTCTGAAACTGATACAAACCACAGGCCCTCTAACATCCAGTGCGTTTCAGTTAAGAGCGAGAAACGTGTGAGCTTCGTGTACAATATAGCTTCGTTTGAGCTGAAAAGTGACTGCGTTTACCTGAAACGAAGTCTCGCTTGTAGGAAGACACAGAGCCTGGCATTTAACTCCGTTTCTGAAGGGAAACACACAGCACAGTTCTCATCCATGAAACACACTCTGCTTTAGAGCAAGAAGCACGCTCTTGCTTTCTAGAGTCTCTAATAAGGCGGGAAACGTGAGAGTGCTCAGAACAAAAGAACTGTGTTTCCTACACACACGGACCATATCTAGTTCAACTCTGCTTCTGAAACTGATACACACCACAGGCCCTCTAACATCCAGTGCGTTTCAGTTAAGAGCGAGAAACGTGTGAGCTTCGTGTACAATATAGCTTCGTTTGAGCTGAAAAGTGACTGCGTTTACCTGAAACGAAGTCTCGCTTGTAGGAAGACACAGAGCCTGGCGTTTAACTCCGTTTCTGAAGGGAAACACACAGCACAGTTCTCATCCATGAAACACACTCTGCTTTAGAGCAAGAAGCACGCTCTTGCTTTCTAGAGTCTCTAATAAGGCGGGAAATGTGAGAGTGCTCAGAACAAAAGAACTGTGTTTCCTACACACACGGACCATATCTAGTTCAACTCTGCTTCTGAAACTGATACACACCACAGGCCCTCTAACATCCAGTGCGTTTCAGTTAAGAGCGAGAAACGTGTGAGCTTCGTGTACAATATAGCTTCGTTTGAGCTGAAAAGTGACTGCGTTTACCTGAAACGAAGTCTCGCTTGTAGGAAGACACAGAGCCTGGCATTTAACTCCGTTTCTGAAGGGAAACACACAGCACAGTTCTCATCCATGAAACACACTCTGCTTTAGAGCAAGAAGCACGCTCTTGCTTTCTAGAGTCTCTAATAAGGCGGGAAACGTGAGAGTGCTCAGAACAAAAGAACTGTGTTTCCTACACACACGGACCATATCGAGTTCAACTCTGCTTCTGAAACTGATACACACCACAGGCCCTCTAACATCCAGTGCGTTTCAGTTAAGAGCGAGAAACGTGTGAGCTTCGTGGACAATATAGCTTCGTTTGAGCTGAAAAGTGACTGCGTTTACCTGAAACGAAGTCTCGCTTGTAGGAAGACACAGAGCCTGGCATTTAACTCCGTTTCTGAAGGGAAACACACAGCACAGTTCTCATCCATGAAACACACTCTGCTTTAGAGCAAGAAGCACGCTCTTGCTTTCTAGAGTCTCTAATAAGGCGGGAAACGTGAGAGTGCTCAGAACAAAAGAACTGTGTTTCCTACACACACGGACCATATCTAGTTCAACTCTGCTTCTGAAACTGATACAAACCACAGGCCCTCTAACATCCAGTGCGTTTCAGTTAAGAGCGAGAAACGTGTGAGCTTCGTGTACAATATAGCTTCGTTTGAGCTGAAAAGTGACTGCGTTTACCTGAAACGAAGTCTCGCTTGTAGGAAGACACAGAGCCTGGCATTTAACTCCGTTTCTGAAGGGAAACACACAGCACAGTTCTCATCCATGAAACACACTCTGCTTTAGAGCAAGAAGCACGCTCTTGCTTTCTAGAGTCTCTAATAAGGCGGGAAACGTGAGAGTGCTCAGAACAAAAGAACTGTGTTTCCTACACACACGGACCATATCTAGTTCAACTCTGCTTCTGAAACTGATGCAAACCACAGGCCCTCTAACATCCAGTGCGTTTCAGTTAAGAGCGAGAAACGTGTGAGCTTCGTGTACAATATAGCTTCGTTTGAGCTGAAAAGTGACTGCGTTTACCTGAAACGAAGTCTCGCTTGTAGGAAGACACAGAGCCTGGCATTTAACTCCGTTTCTGAAGGGAAACACACAGCACAGTTCTCATCCATGAAACACACTCTGCTTTAGAGCAAGAAGCACGCTCTTGCTTTCTAGAGTCTCTAATAAGGCGGGAAACGTGAGAGTGCTCAGAACAAAAGAACTGTGTTTCCTACACACACGGACCATATCTAGTTCAACTCTGCTTCTGAAACTGATACAAACCACAGGCCCTCTAACATCCAGTGCGTTTCAGTTAAGAGCGAGAAACGTGTGAGCTTCGTGTACAATATAGCTTCGTTTGAGCTGAAAAGTGACTGCGTTTACCTGAAACGAAGTCTCGCTTGTAGGAAGACACAGAGCCTGGCATTTAACTCCGTTTCTGAAGGGAAACACACAGCACAGTTCTCATCCATGAAACACACTCTGCTTTAGAGCAAGAAGCACGCTCTTGCTTTCTAGAGTCTCTAATAAGGCGGGAAACGTGAGAGTGCTCAGAACAAAAGAACTGTGTTTCCTACACACACGGACCATATCTAGTTCAACTCTGCTTCTGAAACTGATACAAACCACAGGCCCTCTAACACCCAGTGCGTTTCAGTTAAGAGCGAGAAACGTGTGAGCTTCGTGTACAATATAGCTTCGTTTGAGCTGAAAAGTGACTGCGTTTACCTGAAACGAAGTCTCGCTTGTAGGAAGACACAGAGCCTGGCGTTTAACTCCGTTTCTGAAGGGAAACACACAGCACAGTTCTCATCCATGAAACACACTCTGCTTTAGAGCAAGAAGCACGCTCTTGCTTTCTAGAGTCTCTAATAAGGCGGGAAACGTGAGAGTGCTCAGAACAAAAGAACTGTGTTTCCTACACACACGGACCATATCTAGTTCAACTCTGCTTCTGAAACTGATACACACCACAGGCCCTCTAACATCCAGTGCGTTTCAGTTAAGAGCGAGAAACGTGTGAGCTTCGTGTACAATATAGCTTCGTTTGAGCTGAAAAGTGACTGCGTTTACCTGAAACGAAGTCTCGCTTGTAGGAAGACACAGAGCCTGGCGTTTAACTCCGTTTCTGAAGGGAAACACACAGCACAGTTCTCATCCATGAAACACACTCTGCTTTAGAGCAAGAAGCACGCTCTTGCTTTCTAGAGTCTCTAATAAGGCGGGAAATGTGAGAGTGCTCAGAACAAAAGAACTGTGTTTCCTACACACACGGACCATATCTAGTTCAACTCTGCTTCTGAAACTGATACACACCACAGGCCCTCTAACATCCAGTGCGTTTCAGTTAAGAGCGAGAAACGTGTGAGCTTCGTGTACAATATAGCTTCGTTTGAGCTGAAAAGTGACTGCGTTTACCTGAAACGAAGTCTCGCTTGTAGGAAGACACAGAGCCTGGCATTTAACTCCGTTTCTGAAGGGAAACACACAGCACAGTTCTCATCCATGAAACACACTCTGCTTTAGAGCAAGAAGCACGCTCTTGCTTTCTAGAGTCTCTAATAAGGCGGGAAACGTGAGAGTGCTCAGAACAAAAGAACTGTGTTTCCTACACACACGGACCATATCGAGTTCAACTCTGCTTCTGAAACTGATACACACCACAGGCCCTCTAACATCCAGTGCGTTTCAGTTAAGAGCGAGAAACGTGTGAGCTTCGTGTACAATATAGCTTCGTTTGAGCTGAAAAGTGACTGCGTTTACCTGAAACGAAGTCTCGCTTGTAGGAAGACACAGAGCCTGGCATTTAACTCCGTTTCTGAAGGGAAACACACAGCACAGTTCTCATCCATGAAACACACTCTGCTTTAGAGCAAGAAGCACGCTCTTGCTTTCTAGAGTCTCTAATAAGGCGGGAAACGTGAGAGTGCTCAGAACAAAAGAACTGTGTTTCCTACACACACGGACCATATCTAGTTCAACTCTGCTTCTGAAACTGATACAAACCACAGGCCCTCTAACATCCAGTGCGTTTCAGTTAAGAGCGAGAAACGTGTGAGCTTCGTGTACAATATAGCTTCGTTTGAGCTGAAAAGTGACTGCGTTTACCTGAAACGAAGTCTCGCTTGTAGGAAGACACAGAGCCTGGCATTTAACTCCGTTTCTGAAGGGAAACACACAGCACAGTTCTCATCCATGAAACACACTCTGCTTTAGAGCAAGAAGCACGCTCTTGCTTTCTAGAGTCTCTAATAAGGCGGGAAACGTGAGAGTGCTCAGAACAAAAGAACTGTGTTTCCTACACACACGGACCATATCTAGTTCAACTCTGCTTCTGAAACTGATGCAAACCACAGGCCCTCTAACATCCAGTGCGTTTCAGTTAAGAGCGAGAAACGTGTGAGCTTCGTGTACAATATAGCTTCGTTTGAGCTGAAAAGTGACTGCGTTTACCTGAAACGAAGTCTCGCTTGTAGGAAGACACAGAGCCTGGCATTTAACTCCGTTTCTGAAGGGAAACACACAGCACAGTTCTCATCCATGAAACACACTCTGCTTTAGAGCAAGAAGCACGCTCTTGCTTTCTAGAGTCTCTAATAAGGCGGGAAACGTGAGAGTGCTCAGAACAAAAGAACTGTGTTTCCTACACACACGGACCATATCTAGTTCAACTCTGCTTCTGAAACTGATACAAACCACAGGCCCTCTAACATCCAGTGCGTTTCAGTTAAGAGCGAGAAACGTGTGAGCTTCGTGTACAATATAGCTTCGTTTGAGCTGAAAAGTGACTGCGTTTACCTGAAACGAAGTCTCGCTTGTAGGAAGACACAGAGCCTGGCATTTAACTCCGTTTCTGAAGGGAAACACACAGCACAGTTCTCATCCATGAAACACACTCTGCTTTAGAGCAAGAAGCACGCTCTTGCTTTCTAGAGTCTCTAATAAGGCGGGAAACGTGAGAGTGCTCAGAACAAAAGAACTGTGTTTCCTACACACACGGACCATATCTAGTTCAACTCTGCTTCTGAAACTGATACAAACCACAGGCCCTCTAACACCCAGTGCGTTTCAGTTAAGAGCGAGAAACGTGTGAGCTTCGTGTACAATATAGCTTCGTTTGAGCTGAAAAGTGACTGCGTTTACCTGAAACGAAGTCTCGCTTGTAGGAAGACACAGAGCCTGGCGTTTAACTCCGTTTCTGAAGGGAAACACACAGCACAGTTCTCATCCATGAAACACACTCTGCTTTAGAGCAAGAAGCACGCTCTTGCTTTCTAGAGTCTCTAATAAGGCGGGAAACGTGAGAGTGCTCAGAACAAAAGAACTGTGTTTCCTACACACACGGACCATATCTAGTTCAACTCTGCTTCTGAAACTGATACACACCACAGGCCCTCTAACATCCAGTGCGTTTCAGTTAAGAGCGAGAAACGTGTGAGCTTCGTGTACAATATAGCTTCGTTTGAGCTGAAAAGTGACTGCGTTTACCTGAAACGAAGTCTCGCTTGTAGGAAGACACAGAGCCTGGCATTTAACTCCGTTTCTGAAGGGAAACACACAGCACAGTTCTCATCCATGAAACACACTCTGCTTTAGAGCAAGAAGCACGCTCTTGCTTTCTAGAGTCTCTAATAAGGCGGGAAACGTGAGAGTGCTCAGAACAAAAGAACTGTGTTTCCTACACACACGGACCATATCGAGTTCAACTCTGCTTCTGAAACTGATACACACCACAGGCCCTCTAACATCCAGTTTGTTTCAGTTAAGAGCGAGAAACGTGTGAGCTTCGTGTACAATATAGCTTCGTTTGAGCTGAAAAGTGACTGCGTTTACCTGAAACGAAGTCTCGCTTGTAGGAAGACACAGAGCCTGGCATTTAACTCCGTTTCTGAAGGGAAACACACAGCACAGTTCTCATCCATGAAACACACTCTGCTTTAGAGCAAGAAGCACGCTCTTGCTTTCTAGAGTCTCTAATAAGGCGGGAAACGTGAGAGTGCTCAGAACAAAAGAACTGTGTTTCCTACACACACGGACCATATCTAGTTCAACTCTGCTTCTGAAACTGATACAAACCACAGGCCCTCTAACATCCAGTGCGTTTCAGTTAAGAGCGAGAAACGTGTGAGCTTCGTGTACAATATAGCTTCGTTTGAGCTGAAAAGTGACTGCGTTTACCTGAAACGAAGTCTCGCTTGTAGGAAGACACAGAGCCTGGCATTTAACTCCGTTTCTGAAGGGAAACACACAGCACAGTTCTCATCCATGAAACACACTCTGCTTTAGAGCAAGAAGCACGCTCTTGCTTTCTAGAGTCTCTAATAAGGCGGGAAACGTGAGAGTGCTCAGAACAAAAGAACTGTGTTTCCTACACACACGGACCATATCTAGTTCAACTCTGCTTCTGAAACTGATACAAACCACAGGCCCTCTAACACCCAGTGCGTTTCAGTTAAGAGCGAGAAACGTGTGAGTTTCGTGTACAATATAGCTTCGTTTGAGCTGAAAAGTGACTGCGTTTACCTGAAACGAAGTCTCGCTTGTAGGAAGACACAGAGCCTGGCGTTTAACTCCGTTTCTGAAGGGAAACACACAGCACAGTTCTCATCCATGAAACACACTCTGCTTTAGAGCAAGAAGCACGCTCTTGCTTTCTAGAGTCTCTAATAAGGCGGGAAACGTGAGAGTGCTCAGAACAAAAGAACTGTGTTTCCTACACACACGGACCATATCTAGTTCAACTCTGCTTCTGAAACTGATACACACCACAGGCCCTCTAACATCCAGTGCGTTTCAGTTAAGAGCGAGAAACGTGTGAGCTTCGTGTACAATATAGCTTCGTTTGAGCTGAAAAGTGACTGCGTTTACCTGAAACGAAGTCTCGCTTGTAGGAAGACACAGAGCCTGGCATTTAACTCCGTTTCTGAAGGGAAACACACAGCACAGTTCTCATCCATGAAACACACTCTGCTTTAGAGCAAGAAGCACGCTCTTGCTTTCTAGAGTCTCTAATAAGGCGGGAAACGTGAGAGTGCTCAGAACAAAAGAACTGTGTTTCCTACACACACGGACCATATCGAGTTCAACTCTGCTTCTGAAACTGATACACACCACAGGCCCTCTAACATCCAGTTTGTTTCAGTTAAGAGCGAGAAACGTGTGAGCTTCGTGTACAATATAGCTTCGTTTGAGCTGAAAAGTGACTGCGTTTACCTGAAACGAAGTCTCGCTTGTAGGAAGACACAGAGCCTGGCATTTAACTCCGTTTCTGAAGGGAAACACACAGCACAGTTCTCATCCATGAAACACACTCTGCTTTAGAGCAAGAAGCACGCTCTTGCTTTCTAGAGTCTCTAATAAGGCGGGAAACGTGAGAGTGCTCAGAACAAAAGAACTGTGTTTCCTACACACACGGACCATATCTAGTTCAACTCTGCTTCTGAAACTGATACAAACCACAGGCCCTCTAACATCCAGTGCGTTTCAGTTAAGAGCGAGAAACGTGTGAGCTTCGTGTACAATATAGCTTCGTTTGAGCTGAAAAGTGACTGCGTTTACCTGAAACGAAGTCTCGCTTGTAGGAAGACACAGAGCCTGGCATTTAACTCCGTTTCTGAAGGGAAACACACAGCACAGTTCTCATCCATGAAACACACTCTGCTTTAGAGCAAGAAGCACGCTCTTGCTTTCTAGAGTCTCTAATAAGGCGGGAAACGTGAGAGTGCTCAGAACAAAAGAACTGTGTTTCCTACACACACGGACCATATCTAGTTCAACTCTGCTTCTGAAACTGATGCAAACCACAGGCCCTCTAACATCCAGTGCGTTTCAGTTAAGAGCGAGAAACGTGTGAGCTTCGTGTACAATATAGCTTCGTTTGAGCTGAAAAGTGACTGCGTTTACCTGAAACGAAGTCTCGCTTGTAGGAAGACACAGAGCCTGGCATTTAACTCCGTTTCTGAAGGGAAACACACAGCACAGTTCTCATCCATGAAACACACTCTGCTTTAGAGCAAGAAGCACGCTCTTGCTTTCTAGAGTCTCTAATAAGGCGGGAAACGTGAGAGTGCTCAGAACAAAAGAACTGTGTTTCCTACACACACGGACCATATCTAGTTCAACTCTGCTTCTGAAACTGATGCAAACCACAGGCCCTCTAACATCCAGTGCGTTTCAGTTAAGAGCGAGAAACGTGTGAGCTTCGTGTACAATATAGCTTCGTTTGAGCTGAAAAGTGACTGCGTTTACCTGAAACGAAGTCTCGCTTGTAGGAAGACACAGAGCCTGGCATTTAACTCCGTTTCTGAAGGGAAACACACAGCACAGTTCTCATCCATGAAACACACTCTGCTTTAGAGCAAGAAGCACGCTCTTGCTTTCTAGAGTCTCTAATAAGGCGGGAAACGTGAGAGTGCTCAGAACAAAAGAACTGTGTTTCCTACACACACGGACCATATCTAGTTCAACTCTGCTTCTGAAACTGATACACACCACAGGCCCTCTAACATCCAGTGCGTTTCAGTTAAGAGCGAGAAACGTGTGAGCTTCGTGTACAATATAGCTTCGTTTGAGCTGAAAAGTGACTGCGTTTACCTGAAACGAAGTCTCGCTTGTAGGAAGACACAGAGCCTGGCATTTAACTCCGTTTCTGAAGGGAAACACACAGCACAGTTCTCATCCATGAAACACACTCTGCTTTAGAGCAAGAAGCACGCTCTTGCTTTCTAGAGTCTCTAATAAGGCGGGAAACGTGAGAGTGCTCAGAACAAAAGAACTGTGTTTCCTACACACACGGACCATATCTAGTTCAACTCTGCTTCTGAAACTGATACACACCACAGGCCCTCTAACATCCAGTGCGTTTCAGTTAAGAGCGAGAAACGTGTGAGCTTCGTGTACAATATAGCTTCGTTTGAGCTGAAAAGTGACTGCGTTTACCTGAAACGAAGTCTCGCTTGTAGGAAGACACAGAGCCTGGCATTTAACTCCGTTTCTGAAGGGAAACACACAGCACAGTTCTCATCCATGAAACACACTCTGCTTTAGAGCAAGAAGCACGCTCTTGCTTTCTAGAGTCTCTAATAAGGCGGGAAACATGAGAGTGCTCAGAACAAAAGAACTGTGTTTCCTACACACACGGACCATATCTAGTTCAACTCTGCTTCTGAAACTGATACAAACCACAGGCCCTCTAACATCCAGTGCGTTTCAGTTAAGAGCGAGAAACGTGTGAGCTTCGTGTACAATATAGCTTCGTTTGAGCTGAAAAGTGACTGCGTTTACCTGAAACGAAGTCTCGCTTGTAGGAAGACACAGAGCCTGGCGTTTAACTCCGTTTCTGAAGGGAAACACACAGCACAGTTCTCATCCATGAAACACACTCTGCTTTAGAGCAAGAAGCACGCTCTTGCTTTCTAGAGTCTCTAATAAGGCGGGAAATGTGAGAGTGCTCAGAACAAAAGAACTGTGTTTCCTACACACACGGACCATATCTAGTTCAACTCTGCTTCTGAAACTGATACACACCACAGGCCCTCTAACATCCAGTGCGTTTCAGTTAAGAGCGAGAAACGTGTGAGCTTCGTGTACAATATAGCTTCGTTTGAGCTGAAAAGTGACTGCGTTTACCTGAAACGAAGTCTCGCTTGTAGGAAGACACAGAGCCTGGCATTTAACTCCGTTTCTGAAGGGAAACACACAGCACAGTTCTCATCCATGAAACACACTCTGCTTTAGAGCAAGAAGCACGCTCTTGCTTTCTAGAGTCTCTAATAAGGCGGGAAACGTGAGAGTGCTCAGAACAAAAGAACTGTGTTTCCTACACACACGGACCATATCGAGTTCAACTCTGCTTCTGAAACTGATACACACCACAGGCCCTCTAACATCCAGTGCGTTTCAGTTAAGAGCGAGAAACGTGTGAGCTTCGTGTACAATATAGCTTCGTTTGAGCTGAAAAGTGACTGCGTTTACCTGAAACGAAGTCTCGCTTGTAGGAAGACACAGAGCCTGGCATTTAACTCCGTTTCTGAAGGGAAACACACAGCACAGTTCTCATCCATGAAACACACTCTGCTTTAGAGCAAGAAGCACGCTCTTGCTTTCTAGAGTCTCTAATAAGGCGGGAAACGTGAGAGTGCTCAGAACAAAAGAACTGTGTTTCCTACACACACGGACCATATCTAGTTCAACTCTGCTTCTGAAACTGATACAAACCACAGGCCCTCTAACATCCAGTGCGTTTCAGTTAAGAGCGAGAAACGTGTGAGCTTCGTGTACAATATAGCTTCGTTTGAGCTGAAAAGTGACTGCGTTTACCTGAAACGAAGTCTCGCTTGTAGGAAGACACAGAGCCTGGCATTTAACTCCGTTTCTGAAGGGAAACACACAGCACAGTTCTCATCCATGAAACACACTCTGCTTTAGAGCAAGAAGCACGCTCTTGCTTTCTAGAGTCTCTAATAAGGCGGGAAACGTGAGAGTGCTCAGAACAAAAGAACTGTGTTTCCTACACACACGGACCATATCTAGTTCAACTCTGCTTCTGAAACTGATGCAAACCACAGGCCCTCTAACATCCAGTGCGTTTCAGTTAAGAGCGAGAAACGTGTGAGCTTCGTGTACAATATAGCTTCGTTTGAGCTGAAAAGTGACTGCGTTTACCTGAAACGAAGTCTCGCTTGTAGGAAGACACAGAGCCTGGCATTTAACTCCGTTTCTGAAGGGAAACACACAGCACAGTTCTCATCCATGAAACACACTCTGCTTTAGAGCAAGAAGCACGCTCTTGCTTTCTAGAGTCTCTAATAAGGCGGGAAACGTGAGAGTGCTCAGAACAAAAGAACTGTGTTTCCTACACACACGGACCATATCTAGTTCAACTCTGCTTCTGAAACTGATACAAACCACAGGCCCTCTAACATCCAGTGCGTTTCAGTTAAGAGCGAGAAACGTGTGAGCTTCGTGTACAATATAGCTTCGTTTGAGCTGAAAAGTGACTGCGTTTACCTGAAACGAAGTCTCGCTTGTAGGAAGACACAGAGCCTGGCATTTAACTCCGTTTCTGAAGGGAAACACACAGCACAGTTCTCATCCATGAAACACACTCTGCTTTAGAGCAAGAAGCACGCTCTTGCTTTCTAGAGTCTCTAATAAGGCGGGAAACGTGAGAGTGCTCAGAACAAAAGAACTGTGTTTCCTACACACACGGACCATATCTAGTTCAACTCTGCTTCTGAAACTGATACAAACCACAGGCCCTCTAACACCCAGTGCGTTTCAGTTAAGAGCGAGAAACGTGTGAGCTTCGTGTACAATATAGCTTCGTTTGAGCTGAAAAGTGACTGCGTTTACCTGAAACGAAGTCTCGCTTGTAGGAAGACACAGAGCCTGGCATTTAACTCCGTTTCTGAAGGGAAACACACAGCACAGTTCTCATCCATGAAACACACTCTGCTTTAGAGCAAGAAGCACGCTCTTGCTTTCTAGAGTCTCTAATAAGGCGGGAAACGTGAGAGTGCTCAGAACAAAAGAACTGTGTTTCCTACACACACGGACCATATCTAGTTCAACTCTGCTTCTGAAACTGATACAAACCACAGGCCCTCTAACATCCAGTGCGTTTCAGTTAAGAGCGAGAAACGTGTGAACTTCGTGTACAATATAGCTTCGTTTGAGCTGAAAAGTGACTGCGTTTACCTGAAACGAAGTCTCGCTTGTAGGAAGACACAGAGCCTGGCGTTTAACTCCGTTTCTGAAGGGAAACACACAGCACAGTTCTCATCCATGAAACACACTCTGCTTTAGAGCAAGAAGCACGCTCTTGCTTTCTAGAGTCTCTAATAAGGCGGGAAACGTGAGAGTGCTCAGAACAAAAGAACTGTGTTTCCTACACACACGGACCATATCGAGTTCAACTCTGCTTCTGAAACTGATACACACCACAGGCCCTCTAACATCCAGTTTGTTTCAGTTAAGAGCGAGAAACGTGTGAGCTTCGTGTACAATATAGCTTCGTTTGAGCTGAAAAGTGACTGCGTTTACCTGAAACGAAGTCTCGCTTGTAGGAAGACACAGAGCCTGGCATTTAACTCCGTTTCTGAAGGGAAACACACAGCACAGTTCTCATCCATGAAACACACTCTGCTTTAGAGCAAGAAGCACGCTCTTGCTTTCTAGAGTCTCTAATAAGGCGGGAAACGTGAGAGTGCTCAGAACAAAAGAACTGTGTTTCCTACACACACGGACCATATCTAGTTCAACTCTGCTTCTGAAACTGATACAAACCACAGGCCCTCTAACATCCAGTGCGTTTCAGTTAAGAGCGAGAAACGTGTGAGCTTCGTGTACAATATAGCTTCCTTTGAGCTGAAAAGTGACTGCGTTTACCTGAAACGAAGTCTCGCTTGTAGGAAGACACAGAGCCTGGCATTTAACTCCGTTTCTGAAGGGAAACACACAGCACAGTTCTCATCCATGAAACACACTCTGCTTTAGAGCAAGAAGCACGCTCTTGCTTTCTAGAGTCTCTAATAAGGCGGGAAACGTGAGAGTGCTCAGAACAAAAGAACTGTGTTTCCTACACACACGGACCATATCTAGTTCAACTCTGCTTCTGAAACTGATGCAAACCACAGGCCCTCTAACATCCAGTGCGTTTCAGTTAAGAGCGAGAAACGTGTGAGCTTCGTGTACAATATAGCTTCGTTTGAGCTGAAAAGTGACTGCGTTTACCTGAAACGAAGTCTCGCTTGTAGGAAGACACAGAGCCTGGCATTTAACTCCGTTTCTGAAGGGAAACACACAGCACAGTTCTCATCCATGAAACACACTCTGCTTTAGAGCAAGAAGCACGCTCTTGCTTTCTAGAGTCTCTAATAAGGCGGGAAACGTGAGAGTGCTCAGAACAAAAGAACTGTGTTTCCTACACACACGGACCATATCTAGTTCAACTCTGCTTCTGAAACTGATACAAACCACAGGCCCTCTAACATCCAGTGCGTTTCAGTTAAGAGCGAGAAACGTGTGAGCTTCGTGTACAATATAGCTTCGTTTGAGCTGAAAAGTGACTGCGTTTACCTGAAACGAAGTCTCGCTTGTAGGAAGACACAGAGCCTGGCATTTAACTCCGTTTCTGAAGGGAAACACACAGCACAGTTCTCATCCATGAAACACACTCTGCTTTAGAGCAAGAAGCACGCTCTTGCTTTCTAGAGTCTCTAATAAGGCGGGAAACGTGAGAGTGCTCAGAACAAAAGAACTGTGTTTCCTACACACACGGACCATATCTAGTTCAACTCTGCTTCTGAAACTGATACAAACCACAGGCCCTCTAACATCCAGTGCGTTTCAGTTAAGAGCGAGAAACGTGTGAGCTTCGTGTACAATATAGCTTCGTTTGAGCTGAAAAGTGACTGCGTTTACCTGAAACGAAGTCTCGCTTGTAGGAAGACACAGAGCCTGGCATTTAACTCCGTTTCTGAAGGGAAACACACAGCACAGTTCTCATCCATGAAACACACTCTGCTTTAGAGCAAGAAGCACGCTCTTGCTTTCTAGAGTCTCTAATAAGGCGGGAAACGTGAGAGTGCTCAGAACAAAAGAACTGTGTTTCCTACACACACGGACCATATCTAGTTCAACTCTGCTTCTGAAACTGATACAAACCACAGGCCCTCTAACATCCAGTGCGTTTCAGTTAAGAGCGAGAAACGTGTGAACTTCGTGTACAATATAGCTTCGTTTGAGCTGAAAAGTGACTGCGTTTACCTGAAACGAAGTCTCGCTTGTAGGAAGACACAGAGCCTGGCATTTAACTCCGTTTCTGAAGGGAAACACACAGCACAGTTCTCATCCATGAAACACACTCTGCTTTAGAGCAAGAAGCACGCTCTTGCTTTCTAGAGTCTCTAATAAGGCGGGAAACGTGAGAGTGCTCAGAACAAAAGAACTGTGTTTCCTACACACACGGACCATATCTAGTTCAACTCTGCTTCTGAAACTGATACAAACCACAGGCCCTCTAACATCCAGTGCGTTTCAGTTAAGAGCGAGAAACGTGTGAGCTTCGTGTACAATATAGCTTCGTTTGAGCTGAAAAGTGACTGCGTTTACCTGAAACGAAGTCTCGCTTGTAGGAAGACACAGAGCCTGGCATTTAACTCCCTTTATGAAGGGAAACACACAGCACAGTTCTCATCCATGAAACACACTCTGCTTTAGAGCAAGAAGCACGCTCTTGCTTTCTAGAGTCTCTAATAAGGCGGGAAACGTGAGAGTGCTCAGAACAAAAGAACTGTGTTTCCTACACACACGGACCATATCTAGTTCAACTCTGCTTCTGAAACTGATACAAACCACAGGCCCTCTAACATCCAGTGCGTTTCAGTTAAGAGCGAGAAACGTGTGAGCTTCGTGTACAATATAGCTTCGTTTGAGCTGAAAAGTGACTGTGTTTACCTGAAACGAAGTCTCGCTTGTAGGAAGACACAGAGCCTGGCATTTAACTCCGTTTCTGAAGGGAAACACACAGCACAGTTCTCATCCATGAAACACACTCTGCTTTAGAGCAAGAAGCACGCTCTTGCTTTCTAGAGTCTCTAATAAGGCGGGAAACGTGAGAGTGCTCAGAACAAAAGAACTGTGTTTCCTACACACACGGACCATATCTAGTTCAACTCTGCTTCTGAAACTGATACAAACCACAGGCCGTCTAACATCCAGTGCGTTTCAGTTAAGAGCGAGAAACGTGTGAGCTTCGTGTACAATATAGCTTCGTTTGAGCTGAAAAGTGACTGCGTTTACCTGAAACGAAGTCTCGCTTGTAGGAAGACACAGAGACTGGCATTTAACTCCGTTTCTGAAGGGAAACACACAGCACAGTTCTCATCCATGAAACACACTCTGCTTTAGAGCAAGAAGCACGCTCTTGCTTTCTAGAGTCTCTAATAAGGCGGGAAACGTGAGAGTGCTCAGAACAAAAGAACTGTGTTTCCTACACACACGGACCATATCTAGTTCAACTCTGCTTCTGAAACTGATACACACCACAGGCCCTCTAACATCCAGTGCGTTTCAGTTAAGAGCGAGAAACGTGTGAGCTTCGTGTACAATATAGCTTCCTTTGAGCTGAAAAGTGACTGCGTTTACCTGAAACCAAGTCTCGCTTGTAGGAAGACACAGAGCCTGGCATTTAACTCCGTTTCTGAAGGGAAACACACAGCACAGTTCTCATCCATGAAACACACTCTGCTTTAGAGCAAGAAGCACGCTCTTGCTTTCTAGAGTCTCTAATAAGGCGGGAAACGTGAGAGTGCTCAGAACAAAAGAACTGTGTTTCCTACACACACGGACCATATCTAGTTCAACTCTGCTTCTGAAACTGATACACACCACAGGCCCTCTAACATCCAGTGCGTTTCAGTTAAGAGCGAGAAACGTGTGAGCTTCGTGTACAATATAGCTTCGTTTGAGCTGAAAAGTGACTGCGTTTACCTGAAACGAAGTCTCGCTTGTAGGAAGACACAGAGCCTGGCATTTAACTCCGTTTCTGAAGGGAAACACACAGCACAGTTCTCATCCATGAAACACACTCTGCTTTAGAGCAAGAAGCACGCTCTTGCTTTCTAGAGTCTCTAATAAGGCGGGAAACGTGAGAGTGCTCAGAACAAAAGAACTGTGTTTCCTACACACACGGACCATATCTAGTTCAACTCTGCTTCTGAAACTGATACAAACCACAGGCCCTCTAACATCCAGTGCGTTTCAGTTAAGAGCGAGAAACGTGTGAGCTTCGTGTACAATATAGCTTTGTTTGAGCTGAAAAGTGACTGCGTTTACCTGAAACGAAGTCTCGCTTGTAGGAAGACACAGAGCCTGGCATTTAACTCCGTTTCTGAAGGGAAACACACAGCACAGTTCTCATCCATGAAACACACTCTGCTTTAGAGCAAGAAGCACGCTCTTGCTTTCTAGAGTCTCTAATAAGGCGGGAAACGTGAGAGTGCTCAGAACAAAAGAACTGTGTTTCCTACACACACGGACCATATCTAGTTCAACTCTGCTTCTGAAACTGATACACACCACAGGCCCTCTAACATCCAGTGCGTTTCAGTTAAGAGCGAGAAACGTGTGAGCTTCGTGTACAATATAGCTTCGTTTGAGCTGAAAAGTGACTGCGTTTACCTGAAACGAAGTCTCGCTTGTAGGAAGACACAGAGCCTGGCATTTAACTCCGTTTCTGAAGGGAAACACACAGCACAGTTCTCATCCATGAAACACACTCTGCTTTAGAGCAAGAAGCACGCTCTTGCTTTCTAGAGTCTCTAATAAGGCGGGAAACGTGAGAGTGCTCAGAACAAAAGAACTGTGTTTCCTACACACACGGACCATATCTAGTTCAACTCTGCTTCTGAAACTGATACAAACCACAGGCCCTCTAACATCCAGTGCGTTTCAGTTAAGAGCGAGAAACGTGGGAGCTTCGTGTACAATATAGCTTCGTTTGAGCTGAAAACTGACTGCGTTTACCTGAAACGAAGTCTCGCTTGTAGGAAGACACAGAGCCTGGCATTTAACTCCGTTTCTGAAGGGAAACACACAGCACAGTTCTCATCCATGAAACACACTCTGCTTTAGAGCAAGAAGCACGCTCTTGCTTTCTAGAGTCTCTAATAAGGCGGGAAACGTGAGAGTGCTCAGAACAAAAGAACTGTGTTTCCTACACACACGGACCATATCTAGTTCAACTCTGCTTCTGAAAATGATACAAACCACAGGCCCTCTAACATCCAGTGCGTTTCAGTTAAGAGCGAGAAACGTCTGAGCTTCGTGTACAATATAGCTTCGTTTGAGCTGAAAAGTGACTGCGTTTACCTGAAACGAAGTCTCGCTTGTAGGAAGACACAGAGCCTGGCATTTAACTCCGTTTCTGAAGGGAAACACACAGCACAGTTCTCATCCATGAAACACACTCTGCTTTAGAGCAAGAAGCACGCTCTTGCTTTCTAGAGTCTCTAATAAGGCGGGAAACGTGAGAGTGCTCAGAACAAAAGAACTGTGTTTCCTACACACACGGACCATATCTAGTTCAACTCTGCTTCTGAAACTGATACAAACCACAGGCCCTCTAACATCCAGTGCGTTTCAGTTAAGAGCGAGAAACGTGTGAGCTTCGTGTACAATATAGCTTCGTTTGAGCTGAAAAGTGACTGCGTTTACCTGAAACGAAGTCTCGCTTGTAGGAAGACACAGAGCCTGGCATTTAACTCCGTTTCTGAAGGGAAACACACAGCACAGTTCTCATCCATGAAACACACTCTGCTTTAGAGCAAGAAGCACGCTCTTGCTTTCTAGAGTCTCTAATAAGGCGGGAAACGTGAGAGTGCTCAGAACAAAAGAACTGTGTTTCCTACACACACGGACCATATCTAGTTCAACTCTGCTTCTGAAACTGATACACACCACAGGCCCTCTAACATCCAGTGCGTTTCAGTTAAGAGCGAGAAACGTGTGAGCTTCGTGTACAATATAGCTTCGTTTGAGCTGAAAAGTGACTGCGTTTACCTGAAACGAAGTCTCGCTTGTAGGAAGACACAGAGCCTGGCATTTAACTCCGTTTCTGAAGGGAAACACACAGCACAGTTCTCATCCATGAAACACACTCTGCTTTAGAGCAAGAAGCACGCTCTTGCTTTCTAGAGTCTCTAATAAGGCGGGAAACGTGAGAGTGCTCAGAACAAAAGAACTGTGTTTCCTACACACACGGACCATATCTAGTTCAACTCTGCTTCTGAAACTGATACAAACCACAGGCCCTCTAACATCCAGTGCGTTTCAGTTAAGAGCGAGAAACGTGTGAGCTTCGTGTACAATATAGCTTCGTTTGAGCTGAAAAGTGACTGCGTTTACCTGAAACGAAGTCTCGCTTGTAGGAAGACACAGAGCCTGGCATTTAACTCCGTTTCTGAAGGGAAACACACAGCACAGTTCTCATCCATGAAACACACTCTGCTTTAGAGCAAGAAGCACGCTCTTGCTTTCTAGAGTCTCTAATAAGGCGGGAAACGTGAGAGTGCTCAGAACAAAAGAACTGTGTTTCCTACACACACGGACCATATCTAGTTCAACTCTGCTTCTGAAACTGATACAAACCACAGGCCCTCTAACATCCAGTGCGTTTCAGTTAAGAGCGAGAAACGTGTGAACTTCGTGTACAATATAGCTTCGTTTGAGCTGAAAAGTGACTGCGTTTACCTGAAACGAAGTCTCGCTTGTAGGAAGACACAGAGCCTGGCATTTAACTCCGTTTCTGAAGGGAAACACACAGCACAGTTCTCATCCATGAAACACACTCTGCTTTAGAGCAAGAAGCACGCTCTTGCTTTCTAGAGTCTCTAATAAGGCGGGAAACGTGAGAGTGCTCAGAACAAAAGAACTGTGTTTCCTACACACACGGACCATATCTAGTTCAACTCTGCTTCTGAAACTGATACAAACCACAGGCCCTCTAACATCCAGTGCGTTTCAGTTAAGAGCGAGAAACGTGGGAGCTTCGTGTACAATATAGCTTCGTTTGAGCTGAAAAGTGACTGCGTTTACCTGAAACGAAGTCTCGCTTGTAGGAAGACACAGAGCCTGGCATTTAACTCCGTTTCTGAAGGGAAACACACAGCACAGTTCTCATCCATGAAACACACTCTGCTTTAGAGCAAGAAGCACGCTCTTGCTTTCTAGAGTCTCTAATAAGGCGGGAAACGTGAGAGTGCTCAGAACAAAAGAACTGTGTTTCCTACACACACGGACCATATCTAGTTCAACTCTGCTTCTGAAACTGATACAAACCACAGGCCCTCTAACATCCAGTGCGTTTCAGTTAAGAGCGAGAAACGTGTGAGCTTCGTGTACAATATAGCTTCGTTTGAGCTGAAAAGTGACTGCGTTTACCTGAAACGAAGTCTCGCTTGTAGGAAGACACAGAGCCTGGCATTTAACTCCGTTTCTGAAGGGAAACACACAGCACAGTTCTCATCCATGAAACACACTCTGCTTTAGAGCAAGAAGCACGCTCTTGCTTTCTAGAGTCTCTAATAAGGCGGGAAACGTGAGAGTGCTCAGAACAAAAGAACTGTGTTTCCTACACACACGGACCATATCTAGTTCAACTCTGCTTCTGAAACTGATACAAACCACAGGCCGTCTAACATCCAGTGCGTTTCAGTTAAGAGCGAGAAACGTGTGAGCTTCGTGTACAATATAGCTTCGTTTGAGCTGAAAAGTGACTGCGTTTACCTGAAACGAAGTCTCGCTTGTAGGAAGACACAGAGACTGGCATTTAACTCCGTTTCTGAAGGGAAACACACAGCACAGTTCTCATCCATGAAACACAGTCTGCTTTAGAGCAAGAAGCACGCTCTTGCTTTCTAGAGTCTCTAATAAGGCGGGAAACGTGAGAGTGCTCAGAACAAAAGAACTGTGTTTCCTACACACACGGACCATATCTAGTTCAACTCTGCTTCTGAAACTGATACACACCACAGGCCCTCTAACATCCAGTGCGTTTCAGTTAAGAGCGAGAAACGTGTGAGCTTCGTGTACAATATAGCTTCCTTTGAGCTGAAAAGTGACTGCGTTTACCTGAAACCAAGTCTCGCTTGTAGGAAGACACAGAGCCTGGCATTTAACTCCGTTTCTGAAGGGAAACACACAGCACAGTTCTCATCCATGAAACACACTCTGCTTTAGAGCAAGAAGCACGCTCTTGCTTTCTAGAGTCTCTAATAAGGCGGGAAACGTGAGAGTGCTCAGAACAAAAGAACTGTGTTTCCTACACACACGGACCATATCTAGTTCAACTCTGCTTCTGAAACTGATACACACCACAGGCCCTCTAACATCCAGTGCGTTTCAGTTAAGAGCGAGAAACGTGTGAGCTTCGTGTACAATATAGCTTCGTTTGAGCTGAAAAGTGACTGCGTTTACCTGAAACGAAGTCTCGCTTGTAGGAAGACACAGAGCCTGGCATTTAACTCCGTTTCTGAAGGGAAACACACAGCACAGTTCTCATCCATGAAACACACTCTGCTTTAGAGCAAGAAGCACGCTCTTGCTTTCTAGAGTCTCTAATAAGGCGGGAAACGTGAGAGTGCTCAGAACAAAAGAACTGTGTTTCCTACACACACGGACCATATCTAGTTCAACTCTGCTTCTGAAACTGATACAAACCACAGGCCCTCTAACATCCAGTGCGTTTCAGTTAAGAGCGAGAAACGTGTGAGCTTCGTGTACAATATAGCTTTGTTTGAGCTGAAAAGTGACTGCGTTTACCTGAAACGAAGTCTCGCTTGTAGGAAGACACAGAGCCTGGCATTTAACTCCGTTTCTGAAGGGAAACACACAGCACAGTTCTCATCCATGAAACACACTCTGCTTTAGAGCAAGAAGCACGCTCTTGCTTTCTAGAGTCTCTAATAAGGCGGGAAACGTGAGAGTGCTCAGAACAAAAGAACTGTGTTTCCTACACACACGGACCATATCTAGTTCAACTCTGCTTCTGAAACTGATACACACCACAGGCCCTCTAACATCCAGTGCGTTTCAGTTAAGAGCGAGAAACGTGTGAGCTTCGTGTACAATATAGCTTCGTTTGAGCTGAAAAGTGACTGCGTTTACCTGAAACGAAGTCTCGCTTGTAGGAAGACACAGAGCCTGGCATTTAACTCCGTTTCTGAAGGGAAACACACAGCACAGTTCTCATCCATGAAACACACTCTGCTTTAGAGCAAGAAGCACGCTCTTGCTTTCTAGAGTCTCTAATAAGGCGGGAAACGTGAGAGTGCTCAGAACAAAAGAACTGTGTTTCCTACACACACGGACCATATCTAGTTCAACTCTGCTTCTGAAACTGATACAAACCACAGGCCCTCTAACATCCAGTGCGTTTCAGTTAAGAGCGAGAAACGTGTGAGCTTCGTGTACAATATAGCTTCGTTTGAGCTGAAAAGTGACTGCGTTTACCTGAAACGAAGTCTCGCTTGTAGGAAGACACAGAGCCTGGCATTTAACTCCCTTTATGAAGGGAAACACACAGCACAGTTCTCATCCATGAAACACACTCTGCTTTAGAGCAAGAAGCACGCTCTTGCTTTCTAGAGTCTCTAATAAGGCGGGAAACGTGAGAGTGCTCAGAACAAAAGAACTGTGTTTCCTACACACACGGACCATATCTAGTTCAACTCTGCTTCTGAAACTGATACAAACCACAGGCCCTCTAACATCCAGTGCGTTTCAGTTAAGAGCGAGAAACGTGTGAGCTTCGTGTACAATATAGCTTCGTTTGAGCTGAAAAGTGACTGTGTTTACCTGAAACGAAGTCTCGCTTGTAGGAAGACACAGAGCCTGGCATTTAACTCCGTTTCTGAAGGGAAACACACAGCACAGTTCTCATCCATGAAACACACTCTGCTTTAGAGCAAGAAGCACGCTCTTGCTTTCTAGAGTCTCTAATAAGGCGGGAAACGTGAGAGTGCTCAGAACAAAAGAACTGTGTTTCCTACACACACGGACCATATCTAGTTCAACTCTGCTTCTGAAACTGATACAAACCACAGGCCGTCTAACATCCAGTGCGTTTCAGTTAAGAGCGAGAAACGTGTGAGCTTCGTGTACAATATAGCTTCGTTTGAGCTGAAAAGTGACTGCGTTTACCTGAAACGAAGTCTCGCTTGTAGGAAGACACAGAGACTGGCATTTAACTCCGTTTCTGAAGGGAAACACACAGCACAGTTCTCATCCATGAAACACAGTCTGCTTTAGAGCAAGAAGCACGCTCTTGCTTTCTAGAGTCTCTAATAAGGCGGGAAACGTGAGAGTGCTCAGAACAAAAGAACTGTGTTTCCTACACACACGGACCATATCTAGTTCAACTCTGCTTCTGAAACTGATACACACCACAGGCCCTCTAACATCCAGTGCGTTTCAGTTAAGAGCGAGAAACGTGTGAGCTTCGTGTACAATATAGCTTCCTTTGAGCTGAAAAGTGACTGCGTTTACCTGAAACCAAGTCTCGCTTGTAGGAAGACACAGAGCCTGGCATTTAACTCCGTTTCTGAAGGGAAACACACAGCACAGTTCTCATCCATGAAACACACTCTGCTTTAGAGCAAGAAGCACGCTCTTGCTTTCTAGAGTCTCTAATAAGGCGGGAAACGTGAGAGTGCTCAGAACAAAAGAACTGTGTTTCCTACACACACGGACCATATCTAGTTCAACTCTGCTTCTGAAACTGATACACACCACAGGCCCTCTAACATCCAGTGCGTTTCAGTTAAGAGCGAGAAACGTCTGAGCTTCGTGTACAATATAGCTTCGTTTGAGCTGAAAAGTGACTGCGTTTACCTGAAACGAAGTCTCGCTTGTAGGAAGACACAGAGCCTGGCATTTAACTCCGTTTCTGAAGGGAAACACACAGCACAGTTCTCATCCATGAAACACACTCTGCTTTAGAGCAAGAAGCACGCTCTTGCTTTCTAGAGTCTCTAATAAGGCGGGAAACGTGAGAGTGCTCAGAACAAAAGAACTGTGTTTCCTACACACACGGACCATATCTAGTTCAACTCTGCTTCTGAAACTGATACAAACCACAGGCCCTCTAACATCCAGTGCGTTTCAGTTAAGAGCGAGAAACGTGTGAGCTTCGTGTACAATATAGCTTTGTTTGAGCTGAAAAGTGACTGCGTTTACCTGAAACGAAGTCTCGCTTGTAGGAAGACACAGAGCCTGGCATTTAACTCCGTTTCTGAAGGGAAACACACAGCACAGTTCTCATCCATGAAACACACTCTGCTTTAGAGCAAGAAGCACGCTCTTGCTTTCTAGAGTCTCTAATAAGGCGGGAAACGTGAGAGTGCTCAGAACAAAAGAACTGTGTTTCCTACACACACGGACCATATCTAGTTCAACTCTGCTTCTGAAACTGATACACACCACAGGCCCTCTAACATCCAGTGCGTTTCAGTTAAGAGCGAGAAACGTGTGAGCTTCGTGTACAATATAGCTTCGTTTGAGCTGAAAAGTGACTGCGTTTACCTGAAACGAAGTCTCGCTTGTAGGAAGACACAGAGCCTGGCATTTAACTCCGTTTCTGAAGGGAAACACACAGCACAGTTCTCATCCATGAAACACACTCTGCTTTAGAGCAAGAAGCACGCTCTTGCTTTCTAGAGTCTCTAATAAGGCGGGAAACGTGAGAGTGCTCAGAACAAAAGAACTGTGTTTCCTACACACACGGACCATATCTAGTTCAACTCTGCTTCTGAAACTGATACAAACCACAGGCCCTCTAACATCCAGTGCGTTTCAGTTAAGAGCGAGAAACGTGTGAGCTTCGTGTACAATATAGCTTCGTTTGAGCTGAAAAGTGACTGCGTTTACCTGAAACGAAGTCTCGCTTGTAGGAAGACACAGAGCCTGGCATTTAACTCCCTTTATGAAGGGAAACACACAGCACAGTTCTCATCCATGAAACACACTCTGCTTTAGAGCAAGAAGCACGCTCTTGCTTTCTAGAGTCTCTAATAAGGCGGGAAACGTGAGAGTGCTCAGAACAAAAGAACTGTGTTTCCTACACACACGGACCATATCTAGTTCAACTCTGCTTCTGAAACTGATACAAACCACAGGCCCTCTAACATCCAGTGCGTTTCAGTTAAGAGCGAGAAACGTGTGAGCTTCGTGTACAATATAGCTTCGTTTGAGCTGAAAAGTGACTGTGTTTACCTGAAACGAAGTCTCGCTTGTAGGAAGACACAGAGCCTGGCATTTAACTCCGTTTCTGAAGGGAAACACACAGCACAGTTCTCATCCATGAAACACACTCTGCTTTAGAGCAAGAAGCACGCTCTTGCTTTCTAGAGTCTCTAATAAGGCGGGAAACGTGAGAGTGCTCAGAACAAAAGAACTGTGTTTCCTACACACACGGACCATATCTAGTTCAACTCTGCTTCTGAAACTGATACAAACCACAGGCCGTCTAACATCCAGTGCGTTTCAGTTAAGAGCGAGAAACGTGTGAGCTTCGTGTACAATATAGCTTCGTTTGAGCTGAAAAGTGACTGCGTTTACCTGAAACGAAGTCTCGCTTGTAGGAAGACACAGAGACTGGCATTTAACTCCGTTTCTGAAGGGAAACACACAGCACAGTTCTCATCCATGAAACACACTCTGCTTTAGAGCAAGAAGCACGCTCTTGCTTTCTAGAGTCTCTAATAAGGCGGGAAACGTGAGAGTGCTCAGAACAAAAGAACTGTGTTTCCTACACACACGGACCATATCTAGTTCAACTCTGCTTCTGAAACTGATACACACCACAGGCCCTCTAACATCCAGTGCGTTTCAGTTAAGAGCGAGAAACGTGTGAGCTTCGTGTACAATATAGCTTCCTTTGAGCTGAAAAGTGACTGCGTTTACCTGAAACCAAGTCTCGCTTGTAGGAAGACACAGAGCCTGGCATTTAACTCCGTTTCTGAAGGGAAACACACAGCACAGTTCTCATCCATGAAACACACTCTGCTTTAGAGCAAGAAGCACGCTCTTGCTTTCTAGAGTCTCTAATAAGGCGGGAAACGTGAGAGTGCTCAGAACAAAAGAACTGTGTTTCCTACACACACGGACCATATCTAGTTCAACTCTGCTTCTGAAACTGATACACACCACAGGCCCTCTAACATCCAGTGCGTTTCAGTTAAGAGCGAGAAACGTCTGAGCTTCGTGTACAATATAGCTTCGTTTGAGCTGAAAAGTGACTGCGTTTACCTGAAACGAAGTCTCGCTTGTAGGAAGACACAGAGCCTGGCATTTAACTCCGTTTCTGAAGGGAAACACACAGCACAGTTCTCATCCATGAAACACACTCTGCTTTAGATCAAGAAGCACGCTCTTGCTTTCTAGAGTCTCTAATAAGGCGGGAAACGTGAGAGTGCTCAGAACAAAAGAACTGTGTTTCCTACACACACGGACCATATCTAGTTCAACTCTGCTTCTGAAACTGATACAAACCACAGGCCCTCTAACATCCAGTGCGTTTCAGTTAAGAGCGAGAAACGTGTGAGCTTCGTGTACAATATAGCTTTGTTTGAGCTGAAAAGTGACTGCGTTTACCTGAAACGAAGTCTCGCTTGTAGGAAGACACAGAGCCTGGCATTTAACTCCGTTTCTGAAGGGAAACACACAGCACAGTTCTCATCCATGAAACACACTCTGCTTTAGAGGAAGAAGCACGCTCTTGCTTTCTAGAGTCTCTAATAAGGCGGGAAACGTGAGAGTGCTCAGAACAAAAGAACTGTGTTTCCTACACACACGGACCATATCTAGTTCAACTCTGCTTCTGAAACTGATACACACCACAGGCCCTCTAACATCCAGTGCGTTTCAGTTAAGAGCGAGAAACGTGTGAGCTTCGTGTACAATATAGCTTCGTTTGAGCTGAAAAGTGACTGCGTTTACCTGAAACGAAGTCTCGCTTGTAGGAAGACACAGAGCCTGGCATTTAACTCCGTTTCTGAAGGGAAACACACAGCACAGTTCTCATCCATGAAACACACTCTGCTTTAGAGCAAGAAGCACGCTCTTGCTTTCTAGAGTCTCTAATAAGGCGGGAAACGTGAGAGTGCTCAGAACAAAAGAACTGTGTTTCCTACACACACGGACCATATCTAGTTCAACTCTGCTTCTGAAACTGATACAAACCACAGGCCCTCTAACATCCAGTGCGTTTCAGTTAAGAGCGAGAAACGTGGGAGCTTCGTGTACAATATAGCTTCGTTTGAGCTGAAAACTGACTGCGTTTACCTGAAACGAAGTCTCGCTTGTAGGAAGACACAGAGCCTGGCATTTAACTCCGTTTCTGAAGGGAAACACACAGCACAGTTCTCATCCATGAAACACACTCTGCTTTAGAGCAAGAAGCACGCTCTTGCTTTCTAGAGTCTCTAATAAGGCGGGAAACGTGAGAGTGCTCAGAACAAAAGAACTGTGTTTCCTACACACACGGACCATATCTAGTTCAACTCTGCTTCTGAAAATGATACAAACCACAGGCCCTCTAACATCCAGTGCGTTTCAGTTAAGAGCGAGAAACGTCTGAGCTTCGTGTACAATATAGCTTCGTTTGAGCTGAAAAGTGACTGCGTTTACCTGAAACGAAGTCTCGCTTGTAGGAAGACACAGAGCCTGGCATTTAACTCCGTTTCTGAAGGGAAACACACAGCACAGTTCTCATCCATGAAACACACTCTGCTTTAGAGCAAGAAGCACGCTCTTGCTTTCTAGAGTCTCTAATAAGGCGGGAAACGTGAGAGTGCTCAGAACAAAAGAACTGTGTTTCCTACACACACGGACCATATCTAGTTCAACTCTGCTTCTGAAACTGATACAAACCACAGGCCCTCTAACATCCAGTGCGTTTCAGTTAAGAGCGAGAAACGTGTGAGCTTCGTGTACAATATAGCTTCGTTTGAGCTGAAAAGTGACTGCGTTTACCTGAAACGAAGTCTCGCTTGTAGGAAGACACAGAGCCTGGCATTTAACTCCGTTTCTGAAGGGAAACACACAGCACAGTTCTCATCCATGAAACACACTCTGCTTTAGAGCAAGAAGCACGCTCTTGCTTTCTAGAGTCTCTAATAAGGCGGGAAACGTGAGAGTGCTCAGAACAAAAGAACTGTGTTTCCTACACACACGGACCATATCTAGTTCAACTCTGCTTCTGAAACTGATACACACCACAGGCCCTCTAACATCCAGTGCGTTTCAGTTAAGAGCGAGAAACGTGTGAGCTTCGTGTACAATATAGCTTCGTTTGAGCTGAAAAGTGACTGCGTTTACCTGAAACGAAGTCTCGCTTGTAGGAAGACACAGAGCCTGGCATTTAACTCCGTTTCTGAAGGGAAACACACAGCACAGTTCTCATCCATGAAACACACTCTGCTTTAGAGCAAGAAGCACGCTCTTGCTTTCTAGAGTCTCTAATAAGGCGGGAAACGTGAGAGTGCTCAGAACAAAAGAACTGTGTTTCCTACACACACGGACCATATCTAGTTCAACTCTGCTTCTGAAACTGATACAAACCACAGGCCCTCTAACATCCAGTGCGTTTCAGTTAAGAGCGAGAAACGTGTGAGCTTCGTGTACAATATAGCTTCGTTTGAGCTGAAAAGTGACTGCGTTTACCTGAAACGAAGTCTCGCTTGTAGGAAGACACAGAGCCTGGCATTTAACTCCGTTTCTGAAGGGAAACACAAAGCACAGTTCTCATCCATGAAACACACTCTGCTTTAGAGCAAGAAGCACGCTCTTGCTTTCTAGAGTCTCTAATAAGGCGGGAAACGTGAGAGTGCTCAGAACAAAAGAACTGTGTTTCCTACACACACGGACCATATCTAGTTCAACTCTGCTTCTGAAACTGATACAAACCACAGGCCCTCTAACATCCAGTGCGTTTCAGTTAAGAGCGAGAAACGTGTGAACTTCGTGTACAATATAGCTTCGTTTGAGCTGAAAAGTGACTGCGTTTACCTGAAACGAAGTCTCGCTTGTAGGAAGACACAGAGCCTGGCATTTAACTCCGTTTCTGAAGGGAAACACACAGCACAGTTCTCATCCATGAAACACACTCTGCTTTAGAGCAAGAAGCACGCTCTTGCTTTCTAGAGTCTCTAATAAGGCGGGAAACGTGAGAGTGCTCAGAACAAAAGAACTGTGTTTCCTACACACACGGACCATATCTAGTTCAACTCTGCTTCTGAAACTGATACAAACCACAGGCCCTCTAACATCCAGTGCGTTTCAGTTAAGAGCGAGAAACGTGTGAGCTTCGTGTACAATATAGCTTCGTTTGAGCTGAAAAGTGACTGCGTTTACCTGAAACGAAGTCTCGCTTGTAGGAAGACACAGAGCCTGGCATTTAACTCCCTTTCTGAAGGGAAACACACAGCACAGTTCTCATCCATGAAACACACTCTGCTTTAGAGCAAGAAGCACGCTCTTGCTTTCTAGAGTCTCTAATAAGGCGGGAAACGTGAGAGTGCTCAGAACAAAAGAACTGTGTTTCCTACACACACAGACCATATCTAGTTCAACTCTGCTTCTGAAACTGATACAAACCACAGGCCCTCTAACATCCAGTGCGTTTCAGTTAAGAGCGAGAAACGTGTGAGCTTCGTGTACAATATAGCTTCGTTTGAGCTGAAAAGTGACTGCGTTTACCTGAAACGAAGTCTCGCTTGTAGGAAGACACAGAGCCTGGCATTTAACTCCGTTTCTGAAGGAAAACACACAGCACAGTTCTCATCCATGAAACACACTCTGCTTTAGAGCAAGAAGCACGCTCTTGCTTTCTAGAGTCTCTAATAAGGCGGGAAACGTGAGAGTGCTCAGAACAAAAGAACTGTGTTTCCTACACACACGGACCATATCTAGTTCAACTCTGCTTCTGAAACTGATACAAACCACAGGCCGTCTAACATCCAGTGCGTTTCAGTTAAGAGCGAGAAACGTGTGAGCTTCGTGTACAATATAGCTTCGTTTGAGCTGAAAAGTGACTGCGTTTACCTGAAACGAAGTCTCGCTTGTAGGAAGACACAGAGACTGGCATTTAACTCCGTTTCTGAAGGGAAACACACAGCACAGTTCTCATCCATGAAACACACTCTGCTTTAGAGCAAGAAGCACGCTCTTGCTTTCTAGAGTCTCTAATAAGGCGGGAAACGTGAGAGTGCTCAGAACAAAAGAACTGTGTTTCCTACACACACGGACCATATCTAGTTCAACTCTGCTTCTGAAACTGATACACACCACAGGCCCTCTAACATCCAGTGCGTTTCAGTTAAGAGCGAGAAACGTGTGAGCTTCGTGTACAATATAGCTTCCTTTGAGCTGAAAAGTGACTGCGTTTACCTGAAACCAAGTCTCGCTTGTAGGAAGACACAGAGCCTGGCATTTAACTCCGTTTCTGAAGGGAAACACACAGCACAGTTCTCATCCATGAAACACACTCTGCTTTAGAGCAAGAAGCACGCTCTTGCTTTCTAGAGTCTCTAATAAGGCGGGAAACGTGAGAGTGCTCAGAACAAAAGAACTGTGTTTCCTACACACAGGGACCATATCTAGTTCAACTCTGCTTCTGAAACTGATACACACCACAGGCCCTCTAACATCCAGTGCGTTTCAGTTAAGAGCGAGAAACGTGTGAGCTTCGTGTACAATATAGCTTCGTTTGAGCTGAAAAGTGACTGCGTTTACCTGAAACGAAGTCTCGCTTGTAGGAAGACACAGAGCCTGGCATTTAACTCCGTTTCTGAAGGGAAACACACAGCACAGTTCTCATCCATGAAACACACTCTGCTTTAGAGCAAGAAGCACGCTCTTGCTTTCTAGAGTCTCTAATAAGGCGGGAAACGTGAGAGTGCTCAGAACAAAAGAACTGTGTTTCCTACACACACGGACCATATCTAGTTCAACTCTGCTTCTGAAACTGATACAAACCACAGGCCGTCTAACATCCAGTGCGTTTCAGTTAAGAGCGAGAAACGTGTGAGCTTCGTGTACAATATAGCTTCGTTTGAGCTGAAAAGTGACTGCGTTTACCTGAAACGAAGTCTCGCTTGTAGGAAGACACAGAGACTGGCATTTAACTCCGTTTCTGAAGGGAAACACACAGCACAGTTCTCATCCATGAAACACACTCTGCTTTAGAGCAAGAAGCACGCTCTTGCTTTCTAGAGTCTCTAATAAGGCGGGAAACGTGAGAGTGCTCAGAACAAAAGAACTGTGTTTCCTACACACACGGACCATATCTAGTTCAACTCTGCTTCTGAAACTGATACACACCACAGGCCCTCTAACATCCAGTGCGTTTCAGTTAAGAGCGAGAAACGTGTGAGCTTCGTGTACAATATAGCTTCCTTTGAGCTGAAAAGTGACTGCGTTTACCTGAAACCAAGTCTCGCTTGTAGGAAGACACAGAGCCTGGCATTTAACTCCGTTTCTGAAGGGAAACACACAGCACAGTTCTCATCCATGAAACACACTCTGCTTTAGAGCAAGAAGCACGCTCTTGCTTTCTAGAGTCTCTAATAAGGCGGGAAACGTGAGAGTGCTCAGAACAAAAGAACTGTGTTTCCTACACACACGGACCATATCTAGTTCAACTCTGCTTCTGAAACTGATACACACCACAGGCCCTCTAACATCCAGTGCGTTTCAGTTAAGAGCGAGAAACGTGTGAGCTTCGTGTACAATATAGCTTCGTTTGAGCTGAAAAGTGACTGCGTTTACCTGAAACGAAGTCTCGCTTGTAGGAAGACACAGAGCCTGGCATTTAACTCCGTTTCTGAAGGGAAACACACAGCACAGTTCTCATCCATGAAACACACTCTGCTTTAGAGCAAGAAGCACGCTCTTGCTTTCTAGAGTCTCTAATAAGGCGGGAAACGTGAGAGTGCTCAGAACAAAAGAACTGTGTTTCCTACACACACGGACCATATCTAGTTCAACTCTGCTTCTGAAACTGATACAAACCACAGGCCCTCTAACATCCAGTGCGTTTCAGTTAAGAGCGAGAAACGTGTGAGCTTCGTGTACAATATAGCTTTGTTTGAGCTGAAAAGTGACTGCGTTTACCTGAAACGAAGTCTCGCTTGTAGGAAGACACAGAGCCTGGCATTTAACTCCGTTTCTGAAGGGAAACACACAGCACAGTTCTCATCCATGAAACACACTCTGCTTTAGAGCAAGAAGCACGCTCTTGCTTTCTAGAGTCTCTAATAAGGCGGGAAACGTGAGAGTGCTCAGAACAAAAGAACTGTGTTTCCTACACACACGGACCATATCTAGTTCAACTCTGCTTCTGAAACTGATACACACCACAGGCCCTCTAACATCCAGTGCGTTTCAGTTAAGAGCGAGAAACGTGTGAGCTTCGTGTACAATATAGCTTCGTTTGAGCTGAAAAGTGACTGCGTTTACCTGAAACGAAGTCTCGCTTGTAGGAAGACACAGAGCCTGGCATTTAACTCCGTTTCTGAAGGGAAACACACAGCACAGTTCTCATCCATGAAACACACTCTGCTTTAGAGCAAGAAGCACGCTCTTGCTTTCTAGAGTCTCTAATAAGGCGGGAAACGTGAGAGTGCTCAGAACAAAAGAACTGTGTTTCCTACACACACGGACCATATCTAGTTCAACTCTGCTTCTGAAACTGATACAAACCACAGGCCCTCTAACATCCAGTGCGTTTCAGTTAAGAGCGAGAAACGTGGGAGCTTCGTGTACAATATAGCTTCGTTTGAGCTGAAAACTGACTGCGTTTACCTGAAACGAAGTCTCGCTTGTAGGAAGACACAGAGCCTGGCATTTAACTCCGTTTCTGAAGGGAAACACACAGCACAGTTCTCATCCATGAAACACACTCTGCTTTAGAGCAAGAAGCACGCTCTTGCTTTCTAGAGTCTCTAATAAGGCGGGAAACGTGAGAGTGCTCAGAACAAAAGAACTGTGTTTCCTACACACACGGACCATATCTAGTTCAACTCTGCTTCTGAAAATGATACAAACCACAGGCCCTCTAACATCCAGTGCGTTTCAGTTAAGAGCGAGAAACGTCTGAGCTTCGTGTACAATATAGCTTCGTTTGAGCTGAAAAGTGACTGCGTTTACCTGAAACGAAGTCTCGCTTGTAGGAAGACACAGAGCCTGGCATTTAACTCCGTTTCTGAAGGAAAACACACAGCACAGTTCTCATCCATGAAACACACTCTGCTTTAGAGCAAGAAGCACGCTCTTGCTTTCTAGAGTCTCTAATAAGGCGGGAAACGTGAGAGTGCTCAGAACAAAAGAACTGTGTTTCCTACACACACGGACCATATCTAGTTCAACTCTGCTTCTGAAACTGATACAAACCACAGGCCCTCTAACATCCAGTGCGTTTCAGTTAAGAGCGAGAAACGTGTGAGCTTCGTGTACAATATAGCTTCGTTTGAGCTGAAAAGTGACTGCGTTTACCTGAAACGAAGTCTCGCTTGTAGGAAGACACAGAGCCTGGCATTTAACTCCGTTTCTGAAGGGAAACACACAGCACAGTTCTCATCCATGAAACACACTCTGCTTTAGAGCAAGAAGCACGCTCTTGCTTTCTAGAGTCTCTAATAAGGCGGGAAACGTGAGAGTGCTCAGAACAAAAGAACTGTGTTTCCTACACACACGGACCATACCTAGTTCAACTCTGCTTCTGAAACTGATACACACCACAGGCCCTCTAACATCCAGTGCGTTTCAGTTAAGAGCGAGAAACGTGTGAGCTTCGTGTACAATATAGCTTTGTTTGAGCTGAAAAGTGACTGCGTTTACCTGAAACGAAGTCTCGCTTGTAGGAAGACACAGAGCCTGGCATTTAACTCCGTTTCTGAAGGGAAACACACAGCACAGTTCTCATCCATGAAACACACTCTGCTTTAGAGCAAGAAGCACGCTCTTGCTTTCTAGAGTCTCTAATAAGGCGGGAAACGTGAGAGTGCTCAGAACAAAAGAACTGTGTTTCCTACACACACGGACCATATCTAGTTCAACTCTGCTTCTGAAACTGATACAAACCACAGGCCCTCTAACATCCAGTGCGTTTCAGTTAAGAGCGAGAAACGTGTGAGCTTCGTGTACAATATAGCTTCGTTTGAGCTGAAAAGTGACTGCGTTTACCTGAAACGAAGTCTCGCTTGTAGGAAGACACAGAGCCTGGCATTTAACTCCGTTTCTGAAGGGAAACACACAGCACAGTTCTCATCCATGAAACACACTCTGCTTTAGAGCAAGAAGCACGCTCTTGCTTTCTAGAGTCTCTAATAAGGCGGGAAACGTGAGAGTGCTCAGAACAAAAGAACTGTGTTTCCTACACACACGGACCATATCTAGTTCAACTCTGCTTCTGAAACTGATACACACCACAGGCCCTCTAACATCCAGTGCGTTTCAGTTAAGAGCGAGAAACGTGTGAGCTTCGTGTACAATATAGCTTCGTTTGAGCTGAAAAGTGACTGCGTTTACCTGAAACGAAGTCTCGCTTGTAGGAAGACACAGAGCCTGGCATTTAACTCCGTTTCTGAAGGGAAACACACAGTACAGTTCTCATCCATGAAACACACTCTGCTTTAGAGCAAGAAGCACGCTCTTGCTTTCTAGAGTCTCTAATAAGGCGGGAAACGTGAGAGTGCTCAGAACAAAAGAACTGTGTTTCCTACACACACGGACCATATCTAGTTCAACTCTGCTTCTGAAACTGATACAAACCACAGGCCCTCTAACATCCAGTGCGTTTCAGTTAAGAGCGAGAAACGTCTGAGCTTCGTGTACAATATAGCTTCGTTTGAGCTGAAAAGTGACTGTGTTTACCTGAAACGAAGTCTCGCTTGTAGGAAGATACAGAGCCTGGCATTTAACTCCGTTTCTGAAGGGAAACACACAGCACAGTTCTCATCCATGAAACACACTCTGCTTTAGAGCAAGAAGCACGCTCTTGCTTTCTAGAGTCTCTAATAAGGCGGGAAACGTGAGAGTGCTCAGAACAAAAGAACTGTGTTTCCTACACACACGGACCATATCTAGTTCAACTCTGCTTCTGAAACTGATACACACCACAGGCCCTCTAACATCCAGTGCGTTTCAGTTAAGAGCGAGAAACGTCTGAGCTTCGTGTACAATATAGCTTCGTTTGAGCTGAAAAGTGACTGCGTTTACCTGAAACGAAGTCTCGCTTGTAGGAAGACACAGAGCCTGGCATTTAACTCCGTTTCTGAAGGGAAACACACAGCACAGTTCTCATCCATGAAACACACTCTGCTTTAGAGCAAGAAGCACGCTCTTGCTTTCTAGAGTCTCTAATAAGGCGGGAAACGTGAGAGTGCTCAGAACAAAAGAACTGTGTTTCCTACACACACGGACCATATCTAGTTCAACTCTGCTTCTGAAACTGATACAAACCACAGGCCCTCTAACATCCAGTGCGTTTCAGTTAAGAGCGAGAAACGTGTGAGCTTCGTGTACAATATAGCTTCGTTTGAGCTGAAAAGTGACTGTGTTTACCTGAAACGAAGTCTCGCTTGTAGGAAGACACAGAGCCTGGCATTTAACTCCGTTTCTGAAGGGAAACACACAGCACAGTTCTCATCCATGAAACACACTCTGCTTTAGAGCAAGAAGCACGCTCTTGCTTTCTAGAGTCTCTAATAAGGCGGGAAACGTGAGAGTGCTCAGAACAAAAGAACTGTGTTTCCTACACACACGGACCATATCTAGTTCAACTCTGCTTCTGAAACTGATACAAACCACAGGCCGTCTAACATCCAGTGCGTTTCAGTTAAGAGCGAGAAACGTGTGAGCTTCGTGTACAATATAGCTTCGTTTGAGCTGAAAAGTGACTGCGTTTACCTGAAACGAAGTCTCGCTTGTAGGAAGACACAGAGACTGGCATTTAACTCCGTTTCTGAAGGGAAACACACAGCACAGTTCTCATCCATGAAACACACTCTGCTTTAGAGCAAGAAGCACGCACTTGCTTTCTAGAGTCTCTAATAAGGCGGGAAATGAGAGAGTGCTCAGAACAAAAGAACTGTGTTTCCTACACACACGGACCATATCTAGTTCAACTCTGCTTCTGAAACTGATACACACCACAGGCCCTCTAACATCCAGTGCGTTTCAGTTAAGAGCGAGAAACGTGTGAGCTTCGTGTACAATATAGCTTCCTTTGAGCTGAAAAGTGACTGCGTTTACCTGAAACCAAGTCTCGCTTGTAGGAAGACACAGAGCCTGGCATTTAACTCCGTTTCTGAAGGGAAACACACAGCACAGTTCTCATCCATGAAACACACTCTGCTTTAGAGCAAGAAGCACGCTCTTGCTTTCTAGAGTCTCTAATAAGGCGGGAAACCTGAGAGTGCTCAGAACAAAAGAACTGTGTTTCCTACACACACGGACCATATCTAGTTCAACTCTGCTTCTGAAACTGATACAAACCACAGGCCCTCTAACATCCAGTGCGTTTCAGTTAAGAGCGAGAAACGTGTGAGCTTTGTGTACAATATAGCTTCGTTTGAGCTGAAAAGTGACTGCGTTTACCTGAAACGAAGTCTCGCTTGTAGGAAGACACAGAGCCTGGCATTTAACTCCGTTTCTGAAGGGAAACACACAGCACAGTTCTCATCCATGAAACACACTCTGCTTTAGAGCAAGAAGCACGCTCTTGCTTTCTAGAGTCTCTAATAAGGCGGGAAACGTGAGAGTGCTCAGAACAAAAGAACTGTGTTTCCTACACACACGGACCATATCTAGTTCAACTCTGCTTCTGAAACTGATACAAACCACAGGCCCTCTAACATCCAGTGCGTTTCAGTTAAGAGCGAGAAACGTGTGAGCTTCGTGTACAATATAGCTTCGTTTGAGCTGAAAAGTGACTGCGTTTACCTGAAACGAAGTCTCGCTTGTAGGAAGACACAGAGCCTGGCATTTAACTCCGTTTCTGAAGGGAAACACACAGCACAGTTCTCATCCATGAAACACACTCTGCTTTAGAGCAAGAAGCACGCTCTTGCTTTCTAGAGTCTCTAATAAGGCGGGAAACGTGAGAGTGCTCAGAACAAAAGAACTGTGTTTCCTACACACACGGACCATATCTAGTTCAACTCTGCTTCTGAAACTGATACAAACCACAGGCCCTCTAACATCCAGTGCGTTTCAGTTAAGAGCTAGAAACGTGTGAGCTTCGTGTACAATATAGCTTCGTTTGAGCTGAAAAGTGACTGTGTTTACCTGAAACGAAGTCTCGCTTGTAGGAAGACACAGAGCCTGGCATTTAACTCCGTTTCTGAAGGGAAACACACAGCACAGTTCTCATCCATGAAACACACTCTGCTTTAGAGCAAGAAGCACGCTCTTGCTTTCTAGAGTCTCTAATAAGGCGGGAAACGTGAGAGTGCTCAGAACAAAAGAACTGTGTTTCCTACACACACGGACCATATCTAGTACAACTCTGCTTCTGAAACTGATACAAACCACAGGCCCTCTAACATCCAGTGCGTTTCAGTTAAGAGCGAGAAACGTGTGAGCTTCGTGTACAATATAGCTTCGTTTGAGCTGAGAAGTGACTGCGTTTACCTGAAAGGAAGTCTCGCTTGTAGGAAGACACAGAGCCTGGCATTTAACTCCGTTTCTGAAGGGAAACACACAGCACAGTTCTCATCCATGAAACACACTCTGCTTTAGAGCAAGAAGCACGCTCTTGCTTTCTAGAGTCTCTAATAAGGCGGGAAACGTGAGAGTGCTCAGAACAAAAGAACTGTGTTTCCTACACACACGGACCATATCTAGTTCAACTCTGCTTCTGAAACTGATACACACCACAGGCCCTCTAACATCCAGTGCGTTTCAGTTAAGAGCGAGAAATGTGTGAGCTTCGTGTACAATATAACTTCGTTTGAGCTGAAAAGTGACTGCGTTTACCTGAAACGAAGTCTCGCTTGTAGGAAGACACAGAGCCTGGCATTTAACTCCGTTAATGAAGGGAAACACAAAGCACAGTTCTCATCCATGAAACACACTCTGCTTTAGAGCAAGAAGCACGCTCTTGCTTTCTAGAGTCTCTAATAAGGCGGGAAACGTGAGAGTGCTCAGAACAAAAGAACTGTGTTTCCTACACACAGGGACCATATCTAGTTCAACTCTGCTTCTGAAACTGATACACACCACAGGCCCTCTAACATCCAGTGCGTTTCAGTTAAGAGCGAGAAACGTGTGACCTTCGTGTACAATATAGCTTCGTTGAGCTGAAAAGTGACTGCGTTTACCTGAAACGAAGTCTCGCTTGTAGGAAGACACAGAGCCTGGCGTTGAACTCCGTTTCTGAAGTGGAACACACAGCACAGTTCTCATCCATGAAACACACTCTGCTTTAGAGCAAGAAGCACGCTCTTGCTTTCTAGAGTCTCTAATAAGGCGGGAAACGTGAGAGTGCTCAGAACAAAAGAACTGTGTTTCCTACACACACGGACCATATCTAGTTCAACTCTGCTTCTGAAACTGATACAAACCACAGGCCCTGTAACATCCAGTGCGTTTCAGTTAAGAGCGAGAAACGTGTGAGCTTCGTGTACAATATAGCTTCGTTTGAGCTGAAAAGTGACTGCGTTTACCTGAAACGAAGTCTCGCTTGTAGGAAGACACAGAGCCTGGCATTTAACTCCGTTTCTGAAGGGAAACACACAGCACAGTTCTCATCCATGAAACACACTCTGCTTTAGAGCAAGAAGCACGCTCTTGCTTTCTAGAGTCTCTAATAAGCCGGGAAACGTGAGAGTGCTCAGAACAAAAGAACTGTGTTTCCTACACACACGGATCATATCTAGTTCAACTCTGCTTCTGAAACTGATACACACCACAGGCCCTCTAACATCCAGTGCGTTTCAGTTAAGAGCGAGAAACGTGTGAGCTTCGTGTACAATATAGCTTCGTTTGAGCTGAAAAGTGACTGCATTTACCTGAAACGAAGTCTCGCTTGTAGGAAGACACAGAGCCTGGCATTTAACTCCGTTTCTGAAGGGGAACACACAGCACAGTTCTCATCCATGAAACACACTCTGCTTTAGAGCAAGAAGCACGCTCTTGCTTTCTAGAGTCTCTAATAAGGCGGGAAACGTGAGAGTGCTCAGAACAAAAGAACTGTGTTTCCTACACACACAGACCATATCTAGTACAACTCTGCTTCTGAAACTGATACAAACCACAGGCCCTCTAACATCCAGTGCGTTTCAGTTAAGAGCGAGAAACGTGTGAGCTTCGTGTACAATATAGCTTCGTTTGAGCTGAAAAGTGACTGCGTTTACCTGAAACGAAGTCTCGCTTGTAGGAAGACACAGAGCCTGGCATTTAACTCCGTTTCTGAAGGGAAACACACAGCACAGTTCTCATCCATGAAACACACTCTGCTTTAGAGCAAGAAGCACGCTCTTGCTTTCTAGAGTCTCTAATAAGGCGGGAAACGTGAGAGTGCTCAGAACAAAAGAACTGTGTTTCCTACACACACGGACCATATCTAGTTCAACTCTGCTTCTGAAACTGATACAAACCACAGGCCCTCTAACATCCAGTGCGTTTCAGTTAAGAGCGAGAAACGTGGGAGCTTCGTGTACAATATAGCTTCGTTTGAGCTGAAAAGTGACTGCGTTTACCTGAAACGAAGTCTCGCTTGTAGGAAGACACAGAGCCTGGCATTTAACTCCGTTTCTGAAGGGAAACACACAGCACAGTTCTCATCCATGAAACACACTCTGCTTTAGAGCAAGAAGCACGCTCTTGCTTTCTAGAGTCTCTAATAAGGCGGGAAACGTGAGAGTGCTCAGAACAAAAGAACTGTGTTTCCTACACACACGGACCATATCTAGTTCAACTCTGCTTCTGAAACTGATACAAACCACAGGCCCTCTAACATCCAGTGCGTTTCAGTTAAGAGCGAGAAGCGTGTGAGCTTCGTGTACAATATAGCTTTGTTTGAGCTGAAAAGTGACTGCGTTTACCTGAAACGAAGTCTCGCTTGTAGGAAGACACAGAGCCTGGCATTTAACTCCGTTTCTGAAGGGAAACACACAGCACAGTTCTCATCCATGAAACACACTCTGCTTTAGAGCAAGAAGCACGCTCTTGCTTTCTAGAGTCTCTAATAAGGCGGGAAACGTGAGAGTGCTCAGAACAAAAGAACTGTGTTTCCTACACACACGGACCATATCTAGTTCAACTCTGCTTCTGAAACTGATACAAACCACAGGCCCTCTAACATCCAGTGCGTTTCAGTTAAGAGCGAGAAGCGTGTGAGCTTCGTGTACAATATAGCTTCGTTTGAGCTGAAAAGTGACTGCGTTTACCTGAAACGAAGTCTCGCTTGTAGGAAGACACAGAGCCTGGCATTTAACTCCGTTTCTGAAGGGAAACACACAGCACAGTTCTCATCCATGAAACACACTCTGCTTTAGAGCAAGAAGCACGCTCTTGCTTTCTAGAGTCTGTAATAAGGCGGGAAACGTGAGAGTGCTCAGAACAAAAGAACTGTGTTTCCTACACACACGGACCATATCTAGTTCAACTCTGCTTCTGAAACTGATACACACCACAGGCCCTCTAACATCCAGTGCGTTTCAGTTAAGAGCGAGAAATGTGTGAGCTTCGTGTACAATATAGCTTCGTTTGAGCTGAAAAGTGACTGCGTTTACCTGAAACGAAGTCTCGCTTGTAGGAAGACACAGAGCCTGGCATTTAACTCCGTTAATGAAGGGAAACACAAAGCACAGTTCTCATCCATGAAACACACTCTGCTTTAGAGCAAGAAGCACGCTCTTGCTTTCTAGAGTCTCTAATAAGGCGGGAAACGTGAGAGTGCTCAGAACAAAAGAACTGTGTTTCCTACACACAGGGACCATATCTAGTTCAACTCTGCTTCTGAAACTGATACACACCACAGGCCCTCTAACATCCAGTGCGTTTCAGTTAAGAGCGAGAAACGTGTGACCTTCGTGTACAATATAGCTTCGTTTGAGCTGAAAAGTGACTGCGTTTACCTGAAACGAAGTCTCGCTTGTAGGAAGACACAGAGCCTGGCGTTGAACTCCGTTTCTGAAGGGGAACACACAGCACAGTTCTCATCCATGAAACACACTCTGCTTTAGAGCAAGAAGCACGCTCTTGCTTTCTAGAGTCTCTAATAAGGCGGGAAACGTGAGAGTGCTCAGAACAAAAGAACTGTGTTTCCTACACACACGGACCATATCTAGTTCAACTCTGCTTCTGAAACTGATACAAACCACAGGCCCTCTAACATCCAGTGCGTTTCAGTTAAGAGCGAGAAACGTGTGAGCTTCGTGTACAATATAGCTTCGTTTGAGCTGAAAAGTGACTGCGTTTACCTGAAACGAAGTCTCGCTTGTAGGAAGACACAGAGCCTGGCATTTAACTCCGTTTCTGAAGGGAAACACACAGCACAGTTCTCATCCATGAAACACACTCTGCTTTAGAGCAAGAAGCACGCTCTTGCTTTCTAGAGTCTCTAATAAGGCGGGAAACGTGAGAGTGCTCAGAACAAAAGAACTGTGTTTCCTACACACACGGACCATATCTAGTTCAACTCTGCTTCTGAAACTGATACAAACCACAGGCCCTCTAACATCCAGTGCGTTTCAGTTAAGAGCGAGAAACGTGTGAGCTTCGTGTACAATATAGCTTCGTTTGAGCTGAAAAGTGACTGCATTTACCTGAAACGAAGTCTCGCTTGTAGGAAGACACAGAGCCTGGCGTTTAACTCCGTTTCTGAAGGGGAACACACAGCACAGTTCTCATCCATGAAACACACTCTGCTTTAGAGCAAGAAGCACGCTCTTGCTTTCTAGAGTCTCTAATAAGGCGGGAAACGTGAGAGTGCTCAGAACAAAAGAACTGTGTTTCCTACACACACGGACCATATCTAGTTCAACTCTGCTTCTGAAACTGATACACACCACAGGCCCTCTAACATCCAGTGCGTTTCAGTTAAGAGCGAGAAATGTGTGAGCTTCGTGTACAATATAGCTTCGTTTGAGCTGAAAAGTGACTGCGTTTACCTGAAACGAAGTCTCGCTTGTAGGAAGACACAGAGCCTGGCATTTAACTCCGTTAATGAAGGGAAACACAAAGCACAGTTCTCATCCATGAAACACACTCTGCTTTAGAGCAAGAAGCACGCTCTTGCTTTCTAGAGTCTCTAATAAGGCGGGAAACGTGAGAGTGCTCAGAACAAAAGAACTGTGTTTCCTACACACAGGGACCATATCTAGTTCAACTCTGCTTCTGAAACTGATACACACCACAGGCCCTCTAACATCCAGTGCGTTTCAGTTAAGAGCGAGAAACGTGTGACCTTCGTGTACAATATAGCTTCGTTTGAGCTGAAAAGTGACTGCGTTTACCTGAAACGAAGTCTCGCTTGTAGGAAGACACAGAGCCTGGCGTTGAACTCCGTTTCTGAAGGGGAACACACAGCACAGTTCTCATCCATGAAACACACTCTGCTTTAGAGCAAGAAGCACGCTCTTGCTTTCTAGAGTCTCTAATAAGGCGGGAAACGTGAGAGTGCTCAGAACAAAAGAACTGTGTTTCCTACACACACGGACCATATCTAGTTCAACTCTGCTTCTGAAACTGATACAAACCACAGGCCCTCTAACATCCAGTGCGTTTCAGTTAAGAGCGAGAAACGTGTGAGCTTCGTGTACAATATAGCTTCGTTTGAGCTGAAAAGTGACTGCGTTTACCTGAAACGAAGTCTCGCTTGTAGGAAGACACAGAGCCGGGCATTTAACTCCGTTTCTGAAGGGAAACACACAGCACAGTTCTCATCCATGAAACACACTCTGCTTTAGAGCAAGAAGCACGCTCTTGCTTTCTAGAGTCTCTAATAAGGCGGGAAACGTGAGAGTGCTCAGAACAAAAGAACTGTGTTTCCTACACACACGGACCATATCTAGTTCAACTCTGCTTCTGAAACTGATACAAACCACAGGCCCTCTAACATCCAGTGCGTTTCAGTTAAGAGCGAGAAACGTGTGAGCTTCGTGTACAATATAGCTTCGTTTGAGCTGAAAAGTGACTGCATTTACCTGAAACGAAGTCTCGCTTGTAGGAAGACACAGAGCCTGGCGTTTAACTCCGTTTCTGAAGGGGAACACACAGCACAGTTCTCATCCATGAAACACACTCTGCTTTAGAGCAAGAAGCACGCTCTTGCTTTCTAGAGTCTCTAATAAGGCGGGAAACGTGAGAGTGCTCAGAACAAAAGAACTGTGTTTCCTACACACACAGACCATATCTAGTACAACTCTGCTTCTGAAACTGATACAAACCACAGGCCCTCTAACATCCAGTGCGTTTCAGTTAAGAGCGAGAAACGTGTGAGCTTCGTGTACAATATAGCTTCGTTTGAGCTGAAAAGTGACTGCGTTTACCTGAAACGAAGTCTCGCTTGTAGGAAGACACATAGCCTGGCGTTTAACTTCGTTTCTGAAGGGAAACACACAGCACAGTTCTCATCCATGAAACACACTCTGCTTTAGAGCAAGAAGCACGCTCTTGCTTTCTAGAGTCTCTAATAAGGCGGGAAACGTGAGAGTGCTCAGAACAAAAGAACTGTGTTTCCTACACACACGGACCATATCTAGTTCAACTCTGCTTCTGAAACTGATACAAACCACAGGCCCTCTAACATCCAGTGCGTTTCAGTTAAGAGCGAGAAACGTGGGAGCTTCGTGTACAATATAGCTTCGTTTGAGCTGAAAAGTGACTGCGTTTACCTGAAACGAAGTCTCGCTTGTAGGAAGACACAGAGCCTGGCATTTAACTCCGTTTCTGAAGGGAAACACACAGCACAGTTCTCATCCATGAAACACACTCTGCTTTAGAGCAAGAAGCACGCTCTTGCTTTCTAGAGTCTCTAATAAGGCGGGAAACGTGAGAGTGCTCAGAACAAAAGAACTGTGTTTCCTACACACACGGACCATATCTAGTTCAACTCTGCTTCTGAAACTGATACAAACCACAGGCCCTCTAACATCCAGTGCGTTTCAGTTAAGAGCGAGAAGCGTGTGAGCTTCGTGTACAATATAGCTTCGTTTGAGCTGAAAAGTGACTGCGTTTACCTGAAACGAAGTCTCGCTTGTAGGAAGACACAGAGCCTGGCATTTAACTCCGTTTCTGAAGGGAAACACACAGCACAGTTCTCATCCATGAAACACACTCTGCTTTAGAGCAAGAAGCACGCTCTTGCTTTCTAGAGTCTCTAATAAGGCGGGAAACGTGAGAGTGCTCAGAACAAAAGAACTGTGTTTCCTACACACACGGACCATATCTAGTTCAACTCTGCTTCTGAAACTGATACAAACCACAGGCCCTCTAACATCCAGTGCGTTTCAGTTAAGAGCGAGAAGCGTGTGAGCTTCGTGTACAATATAGCTTCGTTTGAGCTGAAAAGTGACTGCGTTTACCTGAAACGAAGTCTCGATTGTAGGAAGACACAGAGCCTGGCATTTAACTCCGTTTCTGAAGGGAAACACACAGCACAGTTCTCATCCATGAAACACACTCTGCTTTAGAGCAAGAAGCACGCTCTTGCTTTCTAGAGTCTCTAATAAGGCGGGAAACGTGAGAGTGCTCAGAACAAAAGAACTGTGTTTCCTACACACACGGACCATATCTAGTTCAACTCTGCTTCTGAAACTGATACAAACCACAGGCCCTCTAACATCCAGTGCGTTTCAGTTAAGAGCGAGAAACGTGTGAGCTTCGTGTACAATATAGCTTCGTTTGAGCTGAAAAGTGACTGCGTTTACCTGAAACGAAGTCTCGCTTGTAGGAAGACACAGAGCCTGGCATTTAACTCCGTTAATGAAGGGAAACACAAAGCACAGTTCTCATCCATGAAACACACTCTGCTTTAGAGCAAGAAGCACGCTCTTGCTTTCTAGAGTCTCTAATAAGGCGGGAAACGTGAGAGTGCTCAGAACAAAAGAACTGTGTTTCCTACACACAGGGACCATATCTAGTTCAACTCTGCTTCTGAAACTGATACACACCACAGGCCCTCTAACATCCAGTGCGTTTCAGTTAAGAGCGAGAAACGTGTGACCTTCGTGTACAATATAGCTTCGTTTGAGCTGAAAAGTGACTGCGTTTACCTGAAACGAAGTCTCGCTTGTAGGAAGACACAGAGCCTGGCGTTGAACTCCGTTTCTGAAGGGGAACACACAGCACAGTTCTCATCCATGAAACACACTCTGCTTTAGAGCAAGAAGCACGCTCTTGCTTTCTAGAGTCTCTAATAAGGCGGGAAACGTGAGAGTGCTCAGAACAAAAGAACTGTGTTTCCTACACACACGGACCATATCTAGTTCAACTCTGCTTCTGAAACTGATACAAACCACAGGCCCTCTAACATCCAGTGCGTTTCAGTTAAGAGCGAGAAACGTGTGAGCTTCGTGTACAATATAGCTTCGTTTGAGCTGAAAAGTGACTGCGTTTACCTGAAACGAAGTCTTGCATGTAGGAAGACACAGAGCCTGGGATTTAACTCCATTTCTGAAGGGAATCACACAACACAGTTCTCATCCATGGATCACAATCTGCTTTAGAGCAAGAAACACGCTCTAGCTTTCTAGAGTCTCTAAGACCGCAGGAAACATGAGTGTGCTGAGAACAAATGAACGGTGTTTCCTACATATAGAGATCATACCTAGTCCATCTCTGCTACTGAAACTGACACAAAGCACTGATCCTCTAACATCCAATGCCAGTCAGTTAAGATGAGAAACGTGTGAGCCTTGTGACCGATGTAGATCGTTTGAGCTGAAAAGTTACTGCCCTTGCCTGAAACGATTTCTTGCTTGTAGGAAGATTCAGAGCCTGGTATTTAACTCCATTTCTGAAGTGAAACACACAAGAGAGTTCTCCTCCATTGATCACACTCTGCTTTAGAGCAAGAAACACGTTCTTGCTTTCTAGAGTCTCTAATACAGCAGGAAACCTGAGTGTGCTGAGAACAAAAGAACGGTGTTCATTTCACATATGGACCATATCTAGTCAACTCTGCTTCTGAAACTGATAAAAAGCACTGGTCCTCTAACATCCAATGCTTCTCAGTTAAGATGAGAAACGTGTGAGCTTCGTG